>JAODAL010069058.1:0-16530 GCA_025379985.1 Phyllomedusa bahiana | reverse complement strand
AAAAACAAAACAGATACGTTTTTTTTGACTTTTGCGCACCCGTTTTTTCATTTGGACGCAGCTTAAACGAAAAAACCTTAAAACCCAGCAATTCATAGTCCCCAAAAGGTGAATTAAAAGGGTGCAAAAAAATTCCCGTGTTTATACAAAAACAAACAGAAACGTTTTTTTTTACTTTTGCGCACCCAGCTTTGTTCATTGCGAAAGCATCCACGAAAAATTTTAAAAAAGCAATTTTAGTCACCACGGTGATTAAAAAGTGAAAAAAATTCCCCGTGTTTTAGGGAAAAAAAAAAACAGTTTAAGTGTTTTTGACTTTTGCGACCCAGTTTTTTTCATTGAGCAGACCCCCGTAAATCTTAAAACAGCAATTTATAGTCACCACAGGTGAAAAAAAAGGTGCCAAAAATACCTTTAATTATACGATAAACAAAAACAGGATCGTGTTTTTGATTTTTGCGAACCCAGCTTTTTTCATTGACGCAGAAAACCACTTAAACCCCTTAAAAAACAGCAATTTTTTTAGTCCCCAAGGTAAAATTGAAAGGTGAAAAAAAATAGTGAAATTTATAGGGAAAAATAACAGTTTCCCTGTTTTTTAATTTTCCCCAGCCCAATTTTGGGGTTTATGACCCCTTGCAGAAAAATTTTTGAATCCACAATTTTTTTTTTATTAGGGGGTTTTTGGAATAGCTGTGATTTCCTTTTTTAAACCTTTTCCAAAAACCCCCAAACCCCAAAACCCCAAAAAAAACAAAAAAATTTCCCCCATTCAAAAAATCTTTACTTCTTCCCCCCCCCTTTTTGTTAATTCCCCTTTCGGGGGGTCCAAAATTTTGTTAACCTCTCCTTTTCCCTTGGGGTTTAACCCCGACCCACTTACCCCCTTTCCCCCCCCAAAAACCCCCACCAATTTTTGTTGTTTCCCCTGTAAAATTCGCCCTTTCCTTCCCCCTTTTAATATTTAAAAAACCTCTTTTTTTACCCTTTTTGGGGTGTTTCGGGGAATTTATTCTCTCCCCATTATTATGTGGGGGTCCCCAAAACCCAACCTTTTCCAATTCTCCCCTTTTTTACCCCATTTCTGGTTGAAAACCAACTCCCAAATCCCCAAAACCCTTCCCCCCAAACTCACCCCCCCCCCCCTTAAGGGGGAAACTTGGGGGGTGTGTAATCTCCCCCGGGAAAGGGGCTAAATCCCCTATATTTTTCGACCCAAAAATCTTCCCCCCTTTTATTTAGCTCTCCCCGGGATTAACCTTGGGCCCTTTTTTAAACTCTTTCCCACCCCCACAAATCCCCCTTTCCAAAACCAAAATGGAAAATAAATTTAACCAAAAATGTTGGGTAACCATTAAAGGGTTTAAAAGGGTCCTTCCCCCCACCCCCCCCCTTCCCCCACCCATTTCCCCCCTCCCCCCTCCTTCCCTTTTCCCCTATGTAAAGAGAATAAAGGGTAGCCCCCCTTCCCCTAAGTGGAGTCCACCCCAACACCGGCCCTCCCCCTTTCCCTTTCCCATTTAAATAAGCGTCCTCCAGTCCGGCCACAATGTCGTCATCAGCATCATCAGCATCCGCCCAACATGAAGCAGCCCAAATGTCAATTGTACCCACCTGTGGTTAATCCATTGTCTGAAGACCTCTTTGATTGACAAATGCGGTTGGGGTCAGAAGGCATGTTAAAAGATCAAGAGGATGATTTTTCTGCTCTGACGCCCAGTTACTGATGCCATCAGAGGAGAGTGAAGGAAGCCGGTCAATCGGCAAAATCCCGGACGCGGTCGGCAACGCCTTGCAGTGCCCCTTGCTTGTAGCCGCGCTTCTGGATGCAGAAAGTCAGGACGACCAAGTCACCTGTGTTGATATGATGATTGATGACGACATTGCGGATCCATCCTGTCTTTTCCGCAGAATTTGCTTGCGAGCGCTTCATCAGTGGACGAGGAGGAAGACGATGGGGTAGTGTCAATACGGGTCCCGCACCAAAAAGTGGAGAGGGCGGTCGCAGAAGTCCGCTGATATGATTCCGCCAGCCACGGTCAGGCAAACCCGCTCCTCGCTTATCGCCGTCAAAAAGGTCCAGGACCTCTCAAGCCTGGGCCTTCTTTGAGCAAGCCTCTGATTCACCCAGCGATGTCATATGCCGCCTTTGCCGTAAACGCATAAGTAGAGGCAAGAACCTTAAGTGGTTAACCACCACCAACATGTCTAGTCACATGCAGCGATTGCATGAGTTGAAATGGAGGGAACACTTGGCCAAAAAAGGCCAGACCGACGCCGGGCCTCCAACCACTGTCACACCCTATGTCTCCGCCTCTCCTCCTCGCCACCACCAAGCGTTCCTCAGCTGCCCATGTCTCTCAGAGTCATGATCAGGGATCAGCCTCCGCTCCACCGTCGCTCGAGTACCACCAGCACCACCAGAGACCCATCCTACCCCTTCTCCTTCGCCAGTTTGACGACTGCACGCCGTACAGCGGCAGTCTAGCAGCCAGCCTTCTGTCTTCCAGGTTTGGGAGCAGAAGAAACACTTTAACCCAAACCATCCAAAGCCAAAAGCCTGAATGTCGGCATTGCCAGGCTTTTGGCCTTGGAAATGTTGCCTTTTCATCTGGCGGACACAGATGGGTTCCGCCACGTCATGGCCTCGCCTGCCCCCAATACCAGATGCGAGCAGGCATTTCTTTGCAGAAAGCCGTCCCTGCCTGGCTGCACGTGTCATCTAAAATTTCAAGCGCGTTGTCTGCATCTGTGTCCGGAAAAGTCCATCTCACCACCGACACATGGACTAGTAAGCACGGCCAAGGCCGCTATATCTCTGTGACAGCTCACTGGGTGAGCTGGGTGGATGTCTCTGGGGGTGATGGTGGCTCTCAGGCTCGGCGCACGCTTTTGAAAACCGCAGGGATGGTTGCAAGGGTTTTTCCACCCAAGGTTCCTCTGGTGGCATCTCGTGCCCAGAGGACACCAGGCCGTGTTGAAACTTAATCTGGCCTTGGAGACCATCCTCCACACGGTCAGGAGCTGTGGAGGGCTCTCCGCAACTGAGGGTGACACCTTACCGGCGTGGACTGTGGTGACAAGAAATTGTGCCAGGCAAGGTGGTGTGCGATAACGGAACGACATCTGCTGGCCGCCTTAAGATCGGTAGGCTGCGAGCACATCCCTTACCTGGAACATGTCATGAACCTTGCCGTCCAGAAAATTTTAAAGAGCTACCTGGGTCTGGACTGCCTGTGAAAGAAGGAAGGGCCACGAGGGTCTGAGTTCGCACTTCCGCCGTTCGCACCCTGCTTCTCCCGCATGGCTGCCTTGCAGCGTCAGCTCGGCCTCCCCATAAACCATTCTCATTGTTGACGTGGCAAACAGCTGGAATTCCACCCTCCACGAGGCTCCAGCGATTGTGGAGCAGCGCGCATTGCCATTACGCAGTACGATGTTGACACATGGTCTGACAAGCAGCGGTTGAGGACCTCGGGTGTTGAGCCAACGAGCGTGGAGGCAGGTGAAAGAGACTCTGCACATCCTTGCAGTTTTGAAGAAAGCCATCCAAAATGCGTCAGATGGTTGGACCGATGCCCTTGTCAGGCATTGAGCATTGTGGTGACTTAGTTCTGGAACCGATTCGTTGGACACTCTGAAACATCAGGTACCGCCAGCGGGGGGGGGGGGGGGGGAAAAACGGAGGAGGAGACGGACACAGTTGCAGACACGGAGCCTTTCTCTCCGTCAAATCCACAAGGCCCGACAGTTTCATCACATATTATATCGGTCTTCATTAGCCAAGTGGTTCTGGGTCAAGAGCTAGTGCAGGCGGGCACCTCAGCTCTTCAGGTGCATCATCTGAGGCCAAAGTCAGGGGCTTGTGTTGAAGCTGTGCCGGAGGAAGCGGAGGAGTGTGGAGGGAGAGGAGAGTATTCCTAGGACACGACGTCCCTGCCTTGAAGAGTGTTGGCGTTGAATTTGAGGCAGATGAGGAGTGAGTTTGCTAGTGACCACTCTACCCCAGAGGCTTGGGGACTCAGGCTCATCTCTCACATGAATGCTTGGATGCTCCATTTCCTACCAAATGACCTCGCATTAAGGCCATCAAAAATGAACAACGTTACTGGGTGGCCACCCCTACTGGATCCCCGGTACAAAACAATAACTCAGCACTTTTTCCCCTTCCACCCACCAAATAGAGAGTAAAATTCAGGATATGGAGACCTTGCTTGATTGATCAACTGGAGACATTGTTGCGTCTGGCTTCCGTTCTTCAAATGTCACGGTGAAATACCAACGCCAGCGACGTGACAGCAGTAGAGTGCCAAGTAGCCATTAGCGGCGAGCCGGCTGCAGGCAGGCAATGGTGTGGCAGAGAAGCCTAATGGGTAATTCTATATTAATTAGGTTGACCCTCTGGCAATCTTTATTTACCACCTCAACCAACGCATGGCAATGGCGGCCACAGGATACAACACCACAGAGACCAGCTTTAAGCTCATGGTGCACGGACTCATCTGCAGGTCTCAACAACGATGATTTTTGTAATGGTGTTCCGGACCAATAGACTTTCTGGGTATCCAAAATGGAACGAATGGCCACGAGCTGGTCTCGCAACGCCATAAGGGGTTGTCCCTGCCCAGCAGACACCAGGCGTCATATCTTGAGCGGACTTCTGCAGCCGGAGGAGTCATTACAGAGACAAAACGCATCCCGGCTTTCCACAGATAATGTGGATCGTTTGACTTTACACACCCCCCCCCCCCCCCCCCCCAGATGATCAGGGCATGGATCATGAGGATGTTGTTGGCGCCCCAATTGCCGAGGTCACCGATTAGTTGCTGGTTCTATTCAACATTCTCCCTCCAAACAGAATTGGTCCTAATTGAAAAACTTATTTTTAAAATGTCATTTCTTACTGAAAGTTTTATTTCTCCTATTTCTCAACAGTCTCATTTTGCTGGTTTTGCTGTGAGGGAGACTAAAAAGCACTCAAGGGTTTCTCATGACAAAACCATATTCCATTTACTCACTTCAGCTTTAGAATTTTCACATTGTCAATCGGTTTGGGGGTCATGTTGCCTCACAAATTTTTAACAGTGGGCTGAGAAGTATATTTCTATTTTTTTGGGGTCATGTTACTGTGAGATACGCAAAAATCATGGTCTTTGGTACAGAAATGTGGCTTCTAAGTGGCATTTCTCCTCACATTTTTAACTCATGGCCTTGAGCAGTCATTTTTATAATTTTTTGAGTCACGCTCTTTGAAATGCATGCAATACTACAGGTCTATCTCTAAAAAAATGTTGTTTCTAATAGATATTTTTCTTCACAATGTCAAAGTGGCTCACTGGGTTCATGTTTTGAATTTTGTGGGGCATCTTGCTGTGACATGCAGCATACTAATAGGTCATATTCTTCAAATAATTTAGTTTCTAACAGACACTTTGTTCTTCACAATTGTCCAAATTGGGCTCAAGGGTCATGCTTGAATTTTTGGAGGCATTTTTGCTGTGGACATGCAGTCTATACTACAGGGTCCGATTCTAAAAAATGTTGTTTTAACAGACATTTGTTCTTCACAATGGTCTAGAGTGGCTCTAAGGGGTGGTGCTGTCAGAAACAGGAATAGGTAGGGCACTGTTCAATGGACACCATATTGCAAAATGACTTGTTTTTGCAAGATCTTTACATAGCTATCAATCCCCTTTATTGAGACATACCCATTTAAGTACAATTAAAAGAGAACAAAGACATGGGGGATTCCATCGATTTTAATAAATGTTGGTTTTCTAGAATTAAAGTACTAAAAAAAACTTGCATGTACAAAATAGATGTTAAAAAATTCCTCTGAATTGATACAAGGGAGTACAGGAAAAATAGACAGATGTAGGTTATAGAGGACTGGAGTATGGAGCACGGACAGAGGAACACAGTTCAGAGAACCCAATTTCCTCCAGCAGTGGAGTAAAATGAGAAAAAGAATGCAAGCTAAAGGGCACTGGGTGTAAAGGAGCGTTAACCACCAGTATTTCCAAGTGGAAGCTCAATTGGTCACACACTCATATGGAGGGGGCAAGCCGGCTACCCAGGTATTGATGTGTACTGAGGAAGGCTGGAGTTCTACACACTTCCGCCTTCCGCACTCTGCTTCAGCAGACAGTTTTCTGTCTGCGTGCGTCATCAGGGCCATTATTAACCTGCGTGTTAATTAAGATGTCGGATCGCAGCCTGGGCCTTCATCGCACCCACTTTAACTACGCCCTGGGTATGCTGTGTCCAGGGACAGGTATAGTCAATGTCAGTGAAACTAACATAAGTTGGTGAAAGACTCCTTCTTTCCGGCACTTTTTTAATGTGGGGGTCCATGCGTTTGGGGGCCTCATGCTGTGGCCCAGGACAGGTAAGTCAATGTCCAGTGAAACTAAAATGGTGGTTGAAGATCCTTTTTCCGGACACTTTTTAAATGAGGGGAGTCATGCCAGGATTTGGGGTCATGCTGTGGACCAAGGGGACAGGTATAGTCTATGTCAGTGAAACTAAAAATGATGGGTTGAAAGACTCCTTTTTTCCAGCACATTTTAAATCTGGGGTCATGAGGTATGGGGCTCTTGCTGCAATTCAAGGATCAGGATATTCCAATGCCCAGTCAAGTAAGATGTTGGTTCAAATCATACCTGCTCCTTCTGGCACTTTTTAATTTGTGGGTGAGGCAGTTTTAGAGGGTCATTTGCTGTGGTAACAAGACAGGGATAGTGAATGGTGTGTGTTTTTTTTTTTTTTCTGTAGGCTTTTATAACTAAGTGTGTTGCCTATAGAATGTAGCAGGTATCCATTTGACTTAGTTGTGGATGTTAATTCCAGCTTCTCCAGCCTGTTTGGGTGTAAGAATGAAGGTGTTGCTGCTCTACCATTAGACTTTAATGGTCTTCGGAGATGAATGACTATCGACTATCGGAAAACTTATTCGATGGTGGCGACTATCTGCTATTCGCCCCGATGTCGATAGCCACAACGTAAATCGCTCAACACTAATCACAACCATATAGTGTCTGAATAATACTACTATGATGTTCCTAAACAAATCATTACACTAAGTCCAATATTATTACATAGTGACCATGAAGTGGTATATACCAACTCTATAGAACATATATGTGATTATTGTACCCTTAGATCAAGCGGCACAAAAAGGACATCTTCTCTAATGAGTTGTTCACTTTTCTTTTTCTTCTCTATCTGCCCTAGACTGCCATGACCACTTCCCCAGCCACAAGTTGTCTCTGCAGAATTAGCCATACAAAGATCTTAGAATCCTCAGTTTCCAGCACCTCTCTACCTACATTTTCCCCATGTCTATAAAGAGTCCCCATTCCTAGTGCCCCAAATGGTAGAAATGAGTCACTTGGTGTCCCACACAGAAGTGAAGACCCAAACAGTAAAAGTTCTCCCAGATGGTTATAAGCCCCTATTTGGGTCTCCAGTTTTAGTCTTCTTTTGTGCCTCTATGCAGTATGTAGGTAAACCCTCAATGTAGTAAGTAGTGCTGTTTCTTTGCAATCTGGAAAAGTTTGTCTGCTGCAGGTGCTATCTAGATGCCACTAAACACTTGAAGAATTTAATGACTTTAATGGGATTCAGGTTTGGGACGTTTCAAATTTAACTGCACAAACACAAAGAGCAACACTACTCAGAATTAGAACTTTATTAATAGTTGTGTAACTTATGTAAATTTAATCTTGGTTTATTAACTTTAGAATTGCACTTAGCTCCTTAATGCCTTATGCTCTCTTGCTAATCCCACACAACTGATGGGTGCCAGCTCTAAGACACAAGCAGGAACTAGCAACCTCCATCAGCAGCCAGGATCAAATCGGAAAACGATGTCGCAATTGTGGCACCCAATCGACCACTACATGATGTGATCGTTGGGTGCTCTTCAGTTGCCACAGTAGCCTGGGGTCTAAAGAAGGCCTCCATGGCTGCAATGTTTGTACTCCTACCTCAGGGTACCTCACCCTAAGGCAGGGTGTTATAGGCATCTGATGGTAAACCTATATGCTGCAGTATATCAGTACTGCTGTGTATATAGTACAAACAATCAAAAAAAACGCATGTTCAAGTCCTCAAGGGGGAATAACTGTTACTATAAAAAATACATTCCTAATAGATACTAAAAATTAAAAAAATGATGGGTAAGAGAATCCACATCCACCTGTCCCCCCATATGTTGATATTTGACATCAACATGTCCCATAAAAGTCCAATGTAGCAAAATTTAACATATATATTCCACACAGTGAATGCTATTAAGAAAACAGAATCTGATGCCAGGACTGTGTTTTTTTGGTCATCTTGCCTCTCAAAAATAGAATAAACAAGATCAAAATGTTGCATACACTCAAAATTGGGACCAAGAGAAACTAGACCTAATCACGCAAAAAAAAAAACAACCATCACACAGCTCTACAGGAGGAAAAAAAGTAATGATTTCATAATAAAAACATCATGTCATTTGTACCAAGCAGTGAACACCTACAGGAATGGCGCAACTGCATTTTTTTTCCCCTTCCACCCCACAAAAATTAGTAGGTTATATAGTATGGTCCATGATACTTTCAAAAAGTATATCTTGTTCCACAAAAAAACAAGCTCTTATATAGCTATGTAGTCAAAAAACATGGAAAAGAATAAACATGAAGCAAATATACAAAAAATGGCTACATCATTAAGAAGATAGAGGGGGACTTCTATAATAATTATATCAACAAAAGTTAGACAACTCTTCACTCACCTTTTTCTAAATTTGTGCATGCTGTTTTTAACTACCTGCCAACTACCCATAGACTTTAAACAACCGGGTGGTGTCAGTTTATTTCTGCATGAACGTTTTGACTTCCTGTTGGTGCTAGCTTACTCCCAATTGGCTGCTACTTGTCCATTTATTTTAATGACAGAAATTTCTGGAAAGTGATGGATTATGTGGGTGGTGCCTTCCTAGCCCAGCCTCTCTCCTAATAGAGAGCTGGCATTTGTTCAGTTAGTTAATAAGAGCCCAGGGTGCAGACAAGTACTGTGAGTGGTGAGCATGGCCCATCTAGCCACAGCCAAGCCCACATACCTATCATTTACACCTATCCAGGAAGCACAGGAGGACCACACAGACCCATGCAGATATCAACACTCTCCCGCCATTCATTCCAGTCCTTACTGAGGAGATATCCAGAATTAAGTCCAATCCTCATCACCTTTGTAGAAGTAGAGGAGACAGAAAGGAGAAGCTGACTCAAAGCCCCCTTTACTCTTCTGGTTCCAAGTCAGACCTCCGGCCAGGACTAGAGTTCCATGGCATCAAGTCATGTTCCTGCTAGACCAGCCGAAGGACACTGCCGGTCATCATCTGTGAGTACAATTGATTCCATAAAAGCTGCCACAATAAGCCAAGTGTTGAAGATTTCCTTGGTAAAGCAATGTAGGACTGTGACATTCAAAAGTAATTACTAGGCAAAGGTAGTGATACATATTTGTACCTGAATATTTCACCTCACACACCTGCTTTTCACATGCTAGCGAGCTAAAAAGGGAATTCATTACAAAGTATTATCTAAACATTTGTAACAGAGGACTATACTCCATTCATCCTCTGGGGAAGGGGAATCGTTGTGTAAAAGGAAATGTTTTTTTTGTCATATTACCGGGTGACGGGTTTTTTTTTTTTGACAAAAGTCGGGGAATCCACCCCCCCCCAAGCATGTTCCCCTAGGGTGTCCGGGGGTCAAAAATCCTTTACCCCCCTTCCATCACTTGACAAAAGTGTGTATGCATGCTTTAGGAACGTGCCCCGGGCCCTGAGTCCATTAGCTCCCCATGCCCATTGTTTACCATGTGGAATACAAATAAGCAGGGCTGATGAAATTAATGTTCTTGCTGTTGCTGAAATTTCTACTTCAACAATCTTTGAAGGCAAAGGGGTTTTATCCTTTAAAAATAAAATACGGGAAGGGAAAAGTTTTTTAAAGAAAGTTCCTAATATATTTGAGCACTCTATAAATGTGAGCTACATCTTACATCGTAATACACATATGGTGTATAAGGAATTCACTTGTGACTTTCAGGCAAGTAAATCCCCAGTAAAGTGACAATCATTGGATTTTCCCTTTCATTGCAGCAGGTACTTTTATGTTAATGTTTAATTTTAAGGGGCACAGGGCATCCCCGTCATTCATAAGTATCTTTTTTTTTGGGGTTTTTTTTAAATTGCAGATGGTCTGTACTTCACCTTTTTCTGAAAGAGAATATTTTATAGGGATTTAGGGCCTTGAAAGTTAAGCTTGGGCTTATCCAGTAAGTGGTTGTTCAATATTGGATCACATTTCATCATGCTCACAGCTTATTTAAAATCTTTTAGTAACATTGCATTTGCTTATGTATTTTGGATCTTTCGTAGGGTTTAGATAATGGGAAATTTCTTTTTTTTTTTTTTTTTATCAATATTTTAAAATTTTTGATTCTTATTTTTTAACCTTTCTCATTTTAGGGTAACTTTATGGGTAATATGAGGTTTATCGAAACTTTGATGGTAAAACTTAAAGTACCCCAATGATATACAGTATGGAACAGCTGTGGTTAAAAGCAGAAGGAGCAGATTTCTGTGAAATTTTCACCTAATGACAAATAAGCAATAGGATAACTACTCCTAATAGAGATGCCCTCTTCTTCTACAGGAATTGTCCACCCCTTTAAAAAAATCTTTAAATGGCTCCCGGAAAAAAAAGTAAAATTTAAAAAAAGTCATATATCGCCCCGGTCCCCCTTTTTACTTCATTCCCCAAAGAGATGTAATTTGGGGACGTGACCAAGCAGCCAATAGCCGGCCCCACTAGTGGTCCCCCCTTGGAAATGAAAAAGGGTGTCAAAAAGAAAACCCAAAGGAACGCTGATGGAACCAGCTTTTTTTTTTTTTTTGCTTTTTTTTTATTTTTTTTGCCAAAAATTGTAATAAAGCATAGATATAACAACATTATTTTTCCATAGTGAATAGCTAACATGTCACAAGAAGATAACTTTTTAAAAAAATGGAAAAAACGAAAGCACATACAAAAAAGGATATGCAAAGCAGCACCTTTTTTTTGAATATAAGTAGGAAAAAAAAAGTTTTTGTATGGGGGCCCAAAAAAAAAGTATAACAACAGTAAATACAGGAAGAAGGATGAGGTTCATGGGGAGGGGGAAAGCTTAGGGTAGAGGGCCTGAAACATCTAACGTCTGGGTTTATATTTTGTTCCTGCTCTTAACTAAGAAGAAGAGACAAGCTAATTAGAGAGGTTAGGGTACATATCTAGCCGTGTCAAATAGTCTCCCAAAAAAAAATTAAGCCAGTTTAGCTGGTGAAACATGTTGGGGAGGTCAGGCATGACATTTTAATTTGTGATTTCTCACCTCTTTCTACAAGTGTCACCCGCTGCAGAGGGTTTGACAAGGAAACTTTATATGTTTTATGCCCATTGAATTAGGGATGACTGCCCAAGTGGGATGTTTTGGATCCCTTATTGGAGTTAGTAAATTACTGTACATTGTAACGGGTTGGTGGATTCGCTGAACCACCGCAAGCGATGATAGTTAAGCCACGCCAGGGAGCGGAGTCTAAGTAGCCCCCGGTATTCACCAGAGCCCACCACAAAGCGGGATGGACTTGCTGCGGCGTGAAGCTACCAGATCGCTACCCTTGACATGACTTGCTTGCGATGGCGGCCAGGGTAATGCGTGGTACAGAGTCGTAATCCAGAGACGTAGTCAGGTCAGGACAGGCGGGAGAGGTTCGTGGTCAGAGACAGGCAGACAGTCAGGGCAGGCGGCAAACAGGTAAGGTCAGGAAACGTAGCGGAACAGACTGGTACTCGGGTAATCAATACGGAACTCTAACACTCTCTCAAGACAAGCTAACGCACACCAACGATCTGGCAGAGAGTGCAGGGGGGGGGGTGTACAATATATAGGATCAGCGTCCGGTAATTGACAAATTACCGGTGCGCTGGCCCTTTAAATCCAGACCAGCCGTCGCGTGCGCCCTAAGCAGCAGGAACGCCGGCACAGGCAGAAGCAGGAAGCACAGGAGCATGGACGGGTGAGTAGGCTGGCACTGGAGCCTGGGCAAGAGGGGCATGGTCGCGGGCGGCCACGGCACCCGCGCCGGACCCCCTGCGGGCAGGGGGGGCGGCCGCGGAGGTTGACAGCACCCGAGCCAGTGCCCATGACAGTACCCCCCCTTTAGGTCTCCCCCTCTTTTTTACGGAATTTGGAGAGGAGGTCAGGAGACAGATTGACCTCAGGTTCCCACGAATGCTCCTCTGGCCCGAATCCCTTCCAGTTAATAAGAAAGAAATGCTTCCCCCTCACTGTTTTCTCCACCAGCACCTCCTTGACCGCAAAGATGTTATCAGAGTTGGCCACAGGAGAAGGCGAAACAGATCCACGGGGAAGGGGTTCAGCACCACCCGGGTTTTAGGAGAGAAAAAATGGAAGGCATTCGGGATTCGCAGAGTAGGAGGCAAGCGGAGCTTGTTAGGACCCGGGTTCAGTGCCGCAAAACAAAAAAGGGCCCCAAAAACTTAGGGCCTAACTTATAAATGGGCACCTTGAATGAATATATTTAGCGGACAACAAAATCTATCACCCGCTTAAATAGGGGGGAGGGACTACGGGGACCTGTCGGCCTTGACTTTGGTACGAGCGGAGCAGGCCCATAGAAGGGCTGTCGTTTTTACTTTCCAGAGTGCCTTGATGTCATGTACTTGGGCATCCACGGCAGGAACGTGACACGAGGTAGCCAGAGGGAGAGACGGGCGGGGATGTAGCCCAAACACAACAAAAAGGGAGAGGCTCCAGCGGATTCCGAGTCTATACAAGAATTCCACCCAGGGGAGGAGGTCAGACCAGTTATCCTGACGGGCGGATACAAAATGTCGTAGGTAGGTACCTAAAACTTGGTTTAACTTTTTCCTTCCTGCCCGTTAGTTTGAGGATAGTATACAGACGAGAAGTCTAGCTGAACCTCCAACTGGCCACACAGAGCCCGCCAGAATTTCGGTACAAACTGGACCCCCCCTATCCGAGACTATATGCAATGGGAGCCTGTGTAGCCGAAAGATGTGGTGAAAGAAGTGCTGGGCCAACTGGGGGGCAGAAGGTAACCCGGGAAGAGGAACGAAGTGAGCCATCTTTGAAAATCTATCAGTCACCATCCAAATGAATGTGTTTCCAGAGGAGGCCAGGAGGTCAGGAACAAAGTCCATGGCAACATGGGACCAAGGTCTTTCAGGGACCGGGAGAGGCTGAAGCAGACCCGCGGGTCTGAGACGAGGGACTTTATTAGGGGGCACAAGGGTACAAGCCAGGACAAAGTCTCTAACGTCTTGAGCGAGGGTGGGCCACCAATAGTAACGAGAGATTAGTTGCAGGGACTTGTGGACTCCTGGATGACAGCTGTTCGTGAAGAATGTCCCCACTTCAGGATTCGAGGCTGCATAGCAGGGTGTACGAAGGTCTTCCCAGGAGGTAGATGTTGAAAAACCACGGGGGCCGCCGTGAGGAGACGTTCTGGCGGAGTAATGTGCTGCATAGGCGGCTCTAGGCCCACAGTGTCCGAGGATCTAAAGAGGGCGTCCGCCCTGACGTTCTTCTCAGCTGGCCGAAAGTGAAGGAGGAAATTTAAAGCAGGCGAAAAAGAGCAACCATCTCGCTTGTCTAGGAGTCAATTGTTGAGCAGACTGGAGATAAAGGAGATTTTTGTGATCGGTGAAAATCTCGATGGAATGGCGAGCCCCCTCCAGCAAGTGCCGCCATTCTTCTAGGGCTAACTTTTAGGCAGTATTCACGATCACCGATCGTTAATTTTGTTCGGCGGAGTGAAGGTCTTGGAAAAGAAGCCGCAAGTACGCAGTCTCCCAGAGGAAGACTTAGGAAGGAGGACAGCGCCAGCACCTGCTGAGGAGGCGTCCACTTCTAGGACAAACGGAAGCTGCGGGTCCGGGCGAGACAGAACAGGAGCTGAAGCGAATGCTGTTTTAAAGACTATCAAAGCTTTTTGGGCTTCTGGAGGCCAGGATTTGGGGTTAGCATTCTTCTTCGTGAGGGCCACCAGCGGGGCCACGAGCGTGGAGTACTGCGGGACGAACTGTCTGTAATAGTTCGCGAACCCCAAAAAACGCTGGATGGACCGGAGACCCACTGGTCGAGGCCACTGCAAGACCGCTGAAAGTTTAGAGGGAGACCTTGATACGAGACGATGTACCCTAGGAAGGACAACGAGGTGCGTTCAAACAAGCATTTCTCCAGTTTGGCATATAGCTGGTGGCTATGGAGACGTCTGAGCACCTGGCGGACGTAGTGGCACCCGCACCGGACCCCCTACGGGCAAGGGGGCAGCCGCGGGGGGTGACGGCACCCGCGCAAGTGCCAATGACATACATATAAGACTTCCCTGTTGATAGGTGGAATTCCCCCAGACTTGATAATAGAAAAGGAGTTATTCCTCCTCAATGAGAAAGGGATAAATTGAGAGGTTAGAAATCAGGTTTTTAATAGTATATATAGAGGTTTAGTATTATATATAATAAAAGTTACGTTTTAGTGCTTTATAGATTGAGAACTGTTAGAGTTCAAGTTTTCCTATGGCAAAATAGTAAATATAGTCATATCTAGCCATGGGCACCAAATAGTATTGTATTGGGGAGCATGGTTTAGCCAGAGATTGTTCATGTAAGCAATCAATGGAAACTATGTAAATAACCATATCCAGGGAAGGTGCAATGGTTGATTTCCAGTTTTTGGCTATAGCAAAGCAATTGGTATGCAATACAGGACAGACAAGAATGCGGTTCAAGTGAGGGGTAGAGTTAATACCCAACAAAAACAGAACAAATGCTGGGTCGGTAGGACAAGGTACCTGGGCCAGTTATGAAGTTAGGGAGAGAACTTTTGACTAGAAAGAATGAAGACAAGGGCAAGACCAAAAAAAATAGATCAAGGAGCCAAGGTTACTACATGATGTCTAACAGAGATGGGGTGTGTTTGGATATACCCTATGAGGGCATAAAGGTGTGGAATACCATCTAGTCTCTGGAGCTATTTGTATGACTTTAATATGAAGTGGACAATCCCTTTAAGTTACAAATAACATTTAGAGGATTCTTAAAGTAAAACTCTAGGTTTTTTTTTTTTGGGGGGGGGGGTAGTAAGGCCATTAATTACACTCACCATGAATGTTTAGGTAGTGAAAAAAATTCCCCTAGTTCTCAGTTCTACACCTACTTTTTCCATCTTTTATTTTCAGCCATTGCACCACTTGATCCTCTACTCTGACATTCTGAGGTTTTGAAGTTTTACATCTGTAATATATATCTTCCTTTGATTTTTCCAGGAAGGTTTAACAATATTAAAATAATCCAAGAAATGGACTAAATAAATTTTTTCCCACATAGCAAAAACATCATCTATATACCTTAAATATGAAGTTAGAACTAATATATAGCATATATGTCATAAGTGAGTACCCACCCTACATTTAATAAAACCTGACTTACCAAACTTAATACTTCATTGTTTGCCCACAAAGTCACCAGTATTTAATAAAAAAAGAATTGGCTCATTGTAGATACTTATCCAAATGTGATATTGCTCTTAATACTTATTAGGTAGCAGCCACTAATGGTTAACCTGGAGGACACTGCCTGTTTTTTATGAATTCTATGCAATGCATGTAATACATGGGTAATGGGGTTTTCTGTTGTGAGGACAGTCTTTATTTTATCATTCATTATTCCTTTATGCTATGCTTAGCATTATATATAACACGTCGAGTCATGAAATTATTTTTTATACACTTAGGGTGACATGTATGAACGTGGCTGTGCCAGTTTTCTGTTGTTCTTTGAGCCAAAAAGAATGTATGAACAGGTGTACTCTAAACTTTGGCGTGATAAGTCCCTTTATAATGTGCCAAAGACACTTTTCAGTGCACCAAAGATTACGGGTGTTCTGGGGGCATTGCATCATTGTGGGATAGTTGGCCAGCCTCACTGTGTTTTCCAAGTAAAATCCCATGCATGACAGTTGTGAAATGTTTCTTTGTATTCTACTGTTTGGCCACAAGATGCCGCTATGTCCAGTTTCCAGTATATGCAAATGAGGGACATGGTATAAGACTGGCACATGGCACCAGCCATTTTGAGAAGCTGCTGAGACCTAGAGGAGAACAGTCAGAGACAGTAACTGAGCTACAAAGGAGTCGGGATTCACAGTTGTTCCAGGAACAGAGGAGAACCTGAATGTCTATACAGACGCCATCGCAGAGAGAGAGAGAGAGAACTCCTGGACAAGAAGGACAAGCTGCCAAGATAGAAAGGACTGTCTGCAGCCGGACCATCCACTTCATCCACAAGTATCTGCACCGGAGGACAGGAATTGCCGGCCATCTTTAAGGTTTCCTCAGCGGATGTGTGCACGCCAACGAGCTCGGACTGTGAGAAGGCCGATATTAGTTTTTGG
>JAODAL010069057.1:0-16531 GCA_025379985.1 Phyllomedusa bahiana | reverse complement strand
ATTTCAATATGCATTGCTGCATGTGACTAGACATGTTGGTGGTGGTTAACCACGTAAGGTTCTTGCCTCTACTTATGCGTTTACGGCAAAAGCGGCATATGACATCGCTGGGTGAATCAGAGGCTTGCTCAAAGAAGGCCCAGGCTTGAGAGGTCCTGGACCTTTTTGACGGCGATAAGCGAGGAGCGGGGTTTGCGCTGACCGTGGCTGGCGGAATCATATCAGCGGACTTCTGCGACCGCCCTCTCTCTTTTTGTGGCGGGACCCGTATTGACACTACCCATCGTCTTCTCCTCGTCCACTGATGAAGCGCTCGCAAGCAAATTCTGCGGAAAAGACAGATGGATCCGCAATGTCGTCATCATCATCATCAACACAGGTGACTTGGTCGTCCTGACTTTCTGTATCCAGAAGCTGCGGGCTACAAGCAAGAGGGCTTGCAAGGCATTGCCGACCGCCCGGGACATTTGCCGATTGACCGGCTTCCTTCTCCTCCTCTGATGGCATCAGTATCTGGGCGTCAGAGCAGACTAAATCATCCTCTTGATCTTTAACATGCCTTCTGACCCCAACCGCATTTTGTCATCAAAGAGGTCTTCAGACAAATGGATTATCCACAGTGGTGGGTACACGAGTTGACATTTGGGCTGCTTCATGTGGACGGATGCTGATGATGCTGATGACGACATTTGTGGCCGTGACTTGGAGGACGAGGAGGTAAGGACTGCTGATGCAGGTTGCATTAAACCACTGAAGGACAGATTGGCGACGCTGTTCGTTACTGAGATTCACAGGGCCTGACCAGCGATGACAGGCTGACGGTCTGCAACTGACGATCCGCTGGCATGCGTGTTGTCGCCAGCACTGGAAGGAGCACCTTCTCTCGTACCTCTACCTCCATGTGCTACCCCCTCTTTGCTCGCTTACCACCTGCATTTCGCTCCATGTTCAGAAATATAAAAATTTGTGAAGGTATGGAATAGTTTTGGAAAGTCTCTTATTAAAAGACGGCAAATCACAGCTATTCTCAAATCCCTCTAATCAAAACAAAATTGCTGGATTCAAATTTAACTGCAAGGTGTCTCTATCAAGAAATCTGGACTGGGCAAAAGTGCAAAAAAACACGTATCTGTTATGTTTTCGTATAATACACGGTATTTTTTGCACTTTCAATTCACCTGTGGTGACTATAAAATTGCTGTTTTAGTATTACGTGCAAGCTGCGTCAATGAACAAAGCTGTAGTGCGCCAAAGTCAAAAAACACGTATCTGTTATGTTTTCGTAAGAAAATCGGTATTTTTTGCACCTTTCAATTCACCTGTGGTGACTATAAAATTGCTGTTTTAGATTTACGTGCAAGCTGCGTCAATGAACAAAGCTGTTAGTGCGCAAGTCAAAAAATCACGTATCTGTATGTTTTCGTATAATCCACGTATTTTTTGCACCTTTCAATTCACCTGTGGTGACTATAAAATTGCTGTTTTCAGATTTACGTGCAAGCTGCGTCAATGAACAAAGCTGTCAGTGCGCCAAGTAAAAAACACGTATCTGTTATGTTTTCGTATAATAACATGGTATTTTTTGCACCTTTCAATTCACCTGTGGTGACTATAAAATTGCTGTTTTAGATTTACGTGCAAGCTGCGTCAATGAACAAAGCTGTAGTGCCCCAAAGTCAAAAAACACGTATCTGTTATGTTTTCGTATAATAATACGGTATTTTTGCACTTTCAATTCACTGTGGTGACTATAAAATTGCTGTTTTCAGATTTACGTGCAAGCTGCGTCAATAAAAAAAGCTGTAGTGCGACAAAGTAAAAAACACGTATCTGGGGTTGGGTTTTAAAAAAAGTATTTTTTGAAACCTTTAAATTCCCTGTGGGATAAAAAAATTGCTTTTTTAAAGATTTAGTGAAAGCTGCGTAAATTTGAACAAAGCTTAGTGCCCCAAAGCAAAAAAACCCGTATTGTTAGTTTTCGTATAATACACGTTTTTTTTGAAACCTTTCCAATTCACCTGTGGTGATTTAAAAAATTTTGCTTTTTTCAGATTTACGTCCCAAGGGCGCGTCAATGAAAAAAAGTGTAGTGCGCCAAAGTCAAAAATCACGTTCTGTTATGTTTTCGTAAAAAACACGGTTTATTTTTTGCACCTTTAAATTCACCTGTGGTGACTATAAAATTGCTTTTTTCAGATTTAAGGAAAAGGGTGGATATATGTAAAAGGGTTTGGGAAGGGGGAAAATTGAAAATGAACACCTATTGAAATGTTTTTACTGTTAATAAAAGTGGATTTTTTTTGAAACAAAACCGGGAGACCTGCATTTTATTTGAAATGATGTGTACCCTATAAAAGTTCGGTGCCCAATACCCGGGAAAATTTTTTTCAATAGAAAAAACTTTTTTAAAATTTAAAGATTTTGCAGTGCATGTCTAACTAAGTCTTGGTGAACTTTACCCAGTGTTCTTTATAGAGCTTGTCTGTGTTTCCCCGGGCGGGCCCCCCCCCCCCCCGGGCAAAACCCCGTGACTTTACAGCAGTAGATGCTCCTTTAAAGTTCTCAACTAAAATCATAAAATCTTCCAATCTCTAACTAAATAAAATTGTAGGATCACCCGTGTAGTAGAGGGTTTTTTGTGCAGGAAAAAGAATAATTTCGCTGAGCTGTTTGGCCCCAGGGAGAGCCGGGCCCCCGGGGCCTAATCCTTTGGGGGCGCTAGAGACACTGGGGGGTGAACAGGAAACGGGTTCTAGTAAAACGGGTTTATTGATTTTTTCCCGCCAAAAAAAACCAAAAAACCTTTTCCCGTCATTTACGTCGCACAACATTTTCACCTGCTCTATTCTGTAATCTTTATTTGCTGGCCGCCAAAATTTTCAGGAAGGCTTTAAAAAAGGGGCGATCTTAATAAAATGATGAAAAGATTTTAGGCCCTTTAAATTTTCGCAAAGATCTAAAAATTTTTGGGTAAACCCTAAAACCTTGCAGATTTTAACTTTGTGATTTAACGCCTAAAAAAATAGTTGCTGGTAAAACCCAAGGCCGTAGATGACGCGGCAGTTGTGGCCTCACCGGGGGGGTGGGACCCCTTTCTGCGAAGTCCCCTTTTCTGTGCTTTCAACCTGGGCCCCGGAATGTTTGTGCCTCTGGCCACTTGCAGGTGAAGAGCCTGCCACCTCTCTGTCTGACATACTGTTTGTTCTAAAATGTACAGACTGTTTGATGAAGATATCTGTATATGATAAATACACACCCTGTATTTGATGCCAAATGAACCCACCCAGAAGCTTGGGTAACCCTTGGATATAAATTACGCTCCACAAATGGGCAGGAAAAATTGACTTGTATGTGCCATTTAAAAACTCTGTGTATTTTACTGAATATAAAAGAACAAACAGGCTTAATTAACCTTTGGATATGAATTATGCTACAGAATTTATTCTGTGGCGGTGAAAAACAAAGTTCTTTTACTGAGTACAACTGCAGACAACCGCTTAATAACCCCTGGATGTAAATTGCGCAAAAGAATTGAGCCACCACAAACTAGTAGCTTTGTAGCGTGTTACAATGGCGTTTTTTACGCTACACAACAAGAGATAAAATTGTATGTAACCTTCGCTTGTGATTTATGCTACAGGAAATATGTATGTATTTTGGCGTTGAAAATGACAGTTTCTTGGGGCCAGCACACCAGCAAAACAACGCTTAATTCACCCCTGGATTTAAATTCCGCCAAACCATTGGGCCACCACAAACTAGTAGCTTTGTAGCGTGTTACAATTGCGTGTTTTCTACGCCACACAACAAGAGATAAAATTGTAATTAACCTTCGCTTGTGAATTATGCTACAGGAAAAATGTATATATTTTGGCGTTGAAAATGACGGTTTCTTGGGGTCAGCACACCAGCAAAACAACGCTTAATTAACCCCTGGATGTAAATTGCGCCAAACAATTGGGCCACCACAAACTAGTAGCTTTGTAGCGTGTTACAATTGCGTGTTTTCTACGCCACACAACAAGAGATAAAATTGTAATTAACCTTCGCTTGTGAATTATGCTACAGGAAAAATGTATATATTTTGGCGTTGAAAATGACGGTTTCTTGGAGTCAGCACACCAGCAAAACAACGCTTAATTAACCCCTGGATGTAAATTGCGCCAAAGAATTGAGCAGCCAAAAATGAAGTGGTATTTGTATTGTAAAAACGCTGTTTCTTTAAATGAATACAACAGGAACTGGCTTAGATCCCACTTGGATATTGAATGTATATGCAGCTGCAGTGGACGCACACTGGATTTCAGATCCAATACCCCAAAAAATCAGAAATAGAACATTAAGAGAACAGTCTCTGAGACAAGCTGAGACACCCCACAAAAATCGCTGTATAAAAATCAGTTCTTCAGTGAGAGCTATCACCATCAGCCGCAGCAGCACCTTCCCTGATCAGTACAGTTAGAGGAGTGTGAGCTCCCGGCGTCGCGCCCGGACTTATATAGTGCGGTGACGTCACAGAATCCCGCCGGTCTCTGATTTGCTTTATCTCTGCACATGTCATGCAGGCTATGCCCTTCCTCCTCCAAGAGTGCGTTGCCCCATGTAGCGCCATGTGCTCGCAGCAATTTTATCAATCAAAAGCACACTTCGTTCACCCGAAGTACCACAAAGTTCGACTTCGTTCAGAACCGAAGTTTTCCTGAAATTCTAAACGAATTCCACTTCGTTAAAATCAATTCGCCCATCTCTAGCTATATACCAGTTAATTTTTGGTTGCTCATTCCTGTTTCGCAATTTATATCCGACGGTTGATTAAGCATGTTTCTGATGTTGTAGTCAGTAAAAGAAATTGTGTTTTTAAACGTCAAAGAAGAAAAATTTCCTGTAGCATAATTTATATCCGAAGGATAATTAAGCATGTTCTGCTTTTGTAGTCAGTAAAAGAAACAATGTTTTTCAACGCCAAAGAATAAATTTTTACTGTAGCCTAATTTATATCCGAAGGTTAATTAAGCGTGTTTCTGCTGTTGTAGTCAGTAAAAGAAACTGTTTTTCAACGCCAAAGAAGAAAATTTTCCTGTAGCATAATTTATATCTGAAGGTTTATTAAGCGTGTTTCTGCTTTTGTGGTCAGTAAAAGAAATGATGTTTTTCAACGCCAAAGAAGAAATTTTTCCTGTAGCATAATTTTTAAACCGAAGTTTAATTAAGCGTGTTCCTGCTTTTGTTGTCAGTAAATGAAACTGTGTTTTTCAACGCCAAAGAAGAAATTTTTCCTGTACCATAATTTATATCCGAAGGTTAATTAAGCGTGTTTCTACTTTTATAGTCAGTAAAAGAAACAGTGTTTTTCAACGCCAAAAGAAGAATTTTTTCCGTACAAAAATTTTTATATCCAGGGGTTAAATTTAAAGCGTGTATCTGCTGTTGTAGTCAATAAAAATACACGTCGTTTTAAACCCCGCCACATACCAGTTAATTTTGGCTGCTCATTTCTCTTGCGCAGTTTATTTCCAAGGGTTAATTAAACGTGTTTCTGCTTTGTAGTCAGTAAAATACACATCATTTTAACACGCCACATACCAGTTAATTTTTGGCTGCTCATTTCTTTTGCGCAATTTATATCCAAGGGTTAATTAAGCGTGTTTCTGCTGTTGTAGTCAGTAAAATACACATCGTTTTAACACGCCACATACCAGTTAATTTTTGGCTGCTCATTTCTTTTGCGCAATTTAAATCCAAGGGTTAATTTAGTTTTTTGTGTTTTTGTAGTCAGTAAAGAACGGTGTTTTTTAACGCCAAAGAAAAATTTTTCCCTGTAGCTTAATTTATATCCGAAAGGGTTAATTAGGTGTTTCTTGCTGTTGTAGTCAGTAAAAGAAACTGTGTCTTTCAACGCCAAAGGAGAAAATTTTCTTGTAGCGTAATTTATATCCAAAGGTTAAATAAGCGTGTTTCTGCTGTTGTAGTCAGTAAAAGAAACTGTGTCTTTCAACACCAAAGAAGAAAATTTTCCTGTAGCATAATTTATATCCGAAGGTTAATTAAGCGTTTTTCTGCTGTTGTAGTCAGTAAAATACAAGTCGTTTTAACATGCCACATACCAGTTAATTTTTAGCTGCTCATTTCTTTTGCGCAATTTATATTCAAAGGTTAATTAAAGGGGATTTGCCGAGAGATAGATTCTTACCCCTCTCTTGTTAGTACAGGCAGAATGTCAACAAATCACGCTGAGTCATAAAGCTGCAGGGGAGAGAGGGAGGGGGAGTGAGGAGTGAGGAACCCAAAGGGAGAGTCTCAAAACTTAAGTGAAATAATAAACAGTACAGCAGTGGATTCTAAATACAGCAGACACAGGCTCATACCTGCACTGTCAGGAAGAGCCTTACTGCTAAGATGCTAATGTAATGTAAACAAATCACGGAGCTGAAAGAGAGAGAGACACACACAGCGGAGAGCACAGGCTGTGCATAAGGGATCTTGTGACATGTTCACTGAAATAAAAAAAAAAATAATTGTGGCCCTTTTATATAAAAAAAAGAACACCCATTCTACACAGCCTTGAAAGCTTCTTCTGTTCCCTGTCATCAGATAAAGCAGGTATTAATCACTCTACAACTAGTTTATTCTGTATACAAAAGAAAACATATTGCTACCCGGGGGCCTTAAAAACTTCTGCAGCTCTGTCTCATCAGATAAGAAGCTCTCTCTGCGCAAGCCCGTCCAGCTCTTGTCAGGCCGTATCTAATAGACTCTTTGAAGTAACCAAGGGCATGTAATGAAGGCTGTAGCTCTCTCAGACTGAAATTTTTGTAATCACATATATTTAGAAAAGTGATTAAAAACCCATTTTGGAGGATCCCACGTCAACATTACATCGTGGCAAAACCCCTTTAAGCGTGTTTGTGTTATTGAAGTCAATAAAAGAAACGGTGTGTTTCAACACCAGAGAAGAATTTTTTCCTGTAGTTTAATTTATATCCGAAGGTTTATTAAGCGTGTTTCTGCTGCTGTAGTCAGTAAAAGAAATTGTGTTTTTCAACGCCAAAGAAGAAATTTTTACTGTAGCATCATTTATATCCGAAGGTTAATTAAGTGTGTTTCTGCTGTTGTAGTCAGTAAAATAAACGTCGTTTTAACACGCCACATACCAGTTAATGTTTGGCTGCATATTTCTTTTGCGCAATTTATATCCAAGGGTTAATTAAGCGTGTTTCTGCTGTTGTACTCAGTAAAAGAAACAGTGTTTTTCAACGCCAAAGAAGAAAATTTTTCTGTAGCATAATTTATATCCGAAGGTTAATTAAGCATGTTTGTGGTGTTGTAGTCAGGAAAGTACACGTCGTTTTAACACGCCACATACCAGTTAATTTTTGACTGATCATTTCTTTTGCGCAATTTATATCCTAGGATTAACTAAGCGTGTTTGTGTTATTGTAGTCAGTAAAAGAAACTGTGTTTTTCAACGCCAAAGAAGAAATTTTTCCTGTAGCATAATCTTTAGCCGAAGGTTAATTAAGCGTGTTTCTGCTTTTGTAGTCAGTAAAAGAAACGGTGTTTTTCAACGCCAAAGAAGAAATTTTTCCTATAGCATAATTTATATCTGAAGGTTAATTAAGCTTGTTCCTGCTGTTGAAGTCAGTAAAATACATGTCGTTTTAACACACCACATACCAGTTAATTTTTGGCTGCTCATTTCTTTTGTGTAATTTATATCCAAGGGTTAAGTAAGAGTGATTGTGTTATTGTAGTCAGTACAATAAAAGGTGTTTTACAACGCCAAAGAAGAAATTTTTCCTGTAGCATAATTTATGTCCGAAGGTTAATGAAGTGTGTCTCTTCTGTTGTAGTCAGTAAAAGAAACGGTGTTTTTCAACGCCACAGAAGAAAATTTTCCTGTAGCATAATTTATATCTGAAGGTTAATTAAGCGTGTTTCTGCTTTTGTAGTCAGTAAAAGAAACGGTGTTTTTCAACGCCAAAGAAGAAATTTTTCCTATAGCATAATTTATATCTGAAGGTTAATTAAGCGTGTTTCTGCTTTTGTAGTCAGTAAAAGAAACTGTGTCTTTCAACGCCAAAGAAGAAATTTTTCCTATAGCATAATTTATATCTGAAGGTTAGTTAAGCGTGTTTCTGCTGTTGTAGTCAGTAAAGTACACGTCGTTTTAACACACCACATACCAGTTAATTTTTGGCTGATCATTTCTTTTGCACAGTTTATATCCAAGGGTTAATTAAGCGTGTTTGTGTTATTGTAGTCAGTAAAAGAAACAGTGCTTTTCAATGCCAAAGAAGAAAATTTTCCTGTAGCATAATTTATATAGGAAGGTTAATTAAGCGTGTTTCTGCTGTTGTAGTCAGTAAAGTACACGTCGTTTTAACATGCCACATACCAGTTAAATTTGGCTGATCATTTCTTTTGCACAATTTATATCCAAGCGTTAATTAAGCGTGTTTTTGCTGTTGTAGTCAGTAAAAGAAATTATGTTTTTCAACGCCAATGAATAAAATTTTCCTGTAGCATAATTTATATCCGAAGGTTAATTAAGCGTGTTTCTGCTGTTGTAGTCAGTAAAAGAAACTGTGTTTTTTCAACGCCAAAGAAGAAATTTTTCCTGTAGCATAATTCATATCCGAAGGTTAAATAAGCGTTTTTCTGCTTTTGTAGTCAGTAAAAGAAACTGTGTTTTTTCAACGCCAAAGAAGAACATTTTCCTGTAGCATAATTTATATCCGAAGGTTAATTAAGCGTGTATCTGCTGTTGTAGTCAGTAAAATACACGGCGTTTTAACACGCCAAATACCAGTTAATTTTTGGCTGCTCATTTCTTGTGCGCAGTTTAATTCCAAGAGTTAATTAAGCATGTTTCTGCTGTTGTAGTAAGTAAAATACAGCTAGTATTAACACGACACATACCGGTTAATTTTTATCTGCTCATTTCTTTTGCGCAATTTATATCCAAGGGTTAATTTAGCTTGTTTGTGTTATTGTAGTCAGTAAAAGAAACGGTGTTTTTTAACGCCAAAGAAGAAATTTTTCCTCTAGCTTAATTTATATCCGAAGGTTAATTAAGCGTGTTTCTGCTGTTGTAGTCAGTAAAGAAACTGTGTCTTTCAACGCCAAAGGAGAAAATTTTCTTGTAGCGTAATTTATATCCAAAGATTAAATAAGCGTGTTTCTGCTGTTGTAGTCAGTAAAATAAATTGTGTTTTTCACTTCCGGTTACGGCGCCGACGGGATGTGAGCTGCAGTGAGGAGCTCCTGCTCACCCAGCTCGGAAATCTGCCAGAATTAACGGCCAGCAGCAGGCAACAAGGCTTTTTCAGTGGCCCCGGGCTTCTACAAGTGTGGAGAGGCAGTCGGCGTGCTAGTCGCGATCCCCGGAGGAGAGGCGGAAGCGGCGCGGAGAGAGAGGAGCGCTGTGTAAGCTACTCACCACTGAAGCCCAGGTGGAGAGAACGAGCGGAGCAGCCGTACAGACTGGAGGTAGTGGGAGGTCGACATCATCAGCAGAAGCGGTGGAACAGCAGGAACGAAGTGCAGGGCAGCGGGGGTGGAGGTGAAGAGCGGCAGTGAAGGGAAGTGCGGGGCTGGAATATTGGCACCAGAACGGGGTGGCGGTGGCCATATTAGTAACACTGGCTGTGGAGCCCCATACCCCTTTGCAGGGCGAACTCTAGCCCTCCAAGAAGGGAGAGACCAAGGGACTTACCAATCAATCTGCGGCATAAGTTGCTCCCCGTACCTCCAGCAGTGTCAAGGAAGGAGTAGAAGAGCACAGGGACTATACTTTGCAGTGGTGAAGGGGTCCTGAAGGAGTTTAAAAAGGGGGTAAAATCGCCCCTCAGCTCACATTATTTCTCCTATCATTGCTGCTAGTACAAGAGGTCTACACCTCCCTTACAAAAAGCACTGTTTCTCACTGAGAGGACTGGGATTTCTCACTTGAAATAAAGTAAAGGAGTGAACAGGAGAAAGTCCACCTCCATAGCCTATCTCATTGCACCATCTGCTGGCTAAGCTTGAAATTGCACATAACCTCATTCACCTTCCTGTATAATCACTGTGAAGCTGTTGGGAGTGGTAGCAAACATTCATAAGTGTGACCGCTTACAGTAGAGAAGTTGGCAAGGTCTGCCGTGCTGCTGGGCATTTGATGGAGCGATATTACCCAACCATGGGGAAAGCCAATAAATCTAAGTCTACTGAGTTACAAGGGCCGGAAACAAGGTCCAAACCCGTCTATTCAACCCCAAAATCGTCAGGCCCACCATCTCCGGCGCACTTGCCCTGTACACAATCTCAAGATGACACCTATGAACTGGGCGAGACACGAGAGGGCCATCTGATTGATTATAAGAAGCTAGACATGGAAGTGGCTCGAATGATCCTGCCGGACATTCAAGCGACACTGGCCGACACCGTCTCCTCCTCGCTAATACAACTCCAAGCGGATCTCAAGATGCAAGACCAGAGGATTGACGAGGTGGAAAAGAGAGTTCAGACGTTAGAGGATGACACTGAATTGCATCATTCTAAAATTAAAGATCTAATGGAAGAGAATAAGCAATTATGGAATAAGGTGGAAGACCTGGAAAACAGGTCAAGGAGAAATAATCTTCGGATAGTTGGCCTGCCTGAATCGATACCGCAAAAAGATCTGCTATCCATCTGCGAGACGGAGTTACCTAAAGTGCTGCTGATCCAGCATCCTTGCAAGGTGGAGAGAGCTCATAGACTGGGCCCTGACCGTAGAGGGCAGAGTACGAGGGTAGCCTCTTCCCCGGGGGCCCGACGAGACAGGCCAAGACAAGTCATAGCCAAGTTCCTGGACTTTACGGACAAATCAGCCATAATTAGGGCCTTCAAGCGAAGTAAGGACCCGGTGATGCTCAGGGGTTCTAGAATTCTTGTATTCGAGGATTTCTCTGCGGAGGTAGTTCGCAAAAGGAAAGCATTTTCAGGAATTTGTACTGATCTCTTCCACAAGAGGATAAGATTTGCTTTACTGTTCCCGGCTATTCTAAAGATTTATCACAGTAATGGCAATATTTCCTCGTTCTACTCTCCGGAGGAGGCGAAACAGTATCTACACCGAAGACAATCTGTGGATCAAGATTCCCCGAATAGGTCTCTACGACAAAATCTTCGTCTCCAAAAGAGGGCCTTTCTGCAAGACCTTTGTCAGCGGGGCGGGAGGAGGAGCCCCAAGACGTAGGTTCCAGCCACAGATCTTCACCTAGGAGGATTCTTCCACCATCTGCTACTTGAGAAAAGACCCGTATCCTTTGCTAATAGCTCCAGGTATAGAGAGCTATCCTTCTACATGTGGTGGCGGTTGTAAATTGAATAACTTTACCGTTTATGACTTTCTCCTTTGGGACATACGTTCCCTGGTAGTTCTGCTGGGGATCCAGAAGGGTTGATGCTATTTTTACATGCTGGTTAAGAATTATACAGCCTGCTTAAAAGAATATTGAGTTGGGGGCGGGTTTACAGGGGGAAAAGTTTTTGTTGTCTGAAGGGTGGGGAAGGTGACAGAGGTTCCCTGTATAGGAGAGAGGAGGAAAGTCTCACAATGTCGGAAAAAAGAGGAGTCCAAACCTTGAAGTTATGGTTTTTAGTTGGGTTGAGATTACTAGGGGAAGGGGGCCTGTTCAACTTAGTTAGGAAAAGTGAATTATTTCCCTATCGTCGGTACAAGGGGGGGGGGGAGTAAGGGGAAGAGGATCCCAAAAGGAAAGTGGTGGAAGGGAGGGATCGGAAGTACATCGATTCACGGTCATAAAAAGTCTGACACCAAAATAGGAATATGAAAGTCATCTCTTGAAATATAAAGGGGTTGAATTCCCCACAAAAGCGGAGGATGGTTTTGCGGAATCTGAAAAAACATAAAGGGGATTTGGTACTGTTACAGGAGACACATCTAAAGGCTGCAGATATGGCCAGAATGCAGAAAAGGTGGGTTAGCGAAGTGGTGGGTTCTCCAGTGGTCGATAAAAAGGGAGGGGTGTTGTTTCTTATAAATAGACAGTCACAATGTTCAGTGATTTCGACCAACACTATTGTAGAGGGCAGAATATGCCAGATTACCTTGGACTCCCCCTCAGGAAGATTGAGCGTGTACAATGTATATGCTCCTAATAAACAGGATAGGGGTTTCTTCCAGACTTTAGAAGCAGCAGTACTACAAGATAGAGAGGCACAAATAATAGTAGCCGGGGATTTTAAGGGGGTAATGAAGTCAAGTGAGGATAGGAGAAGGTTATTACCAGGGAAGAGTCAGGGAGCCAGGCAAGGGGAGAACATACTGTCACAAGTGATTACTGACTTAGGGATGACGGACATTTGGAGACATGGTAATCCTGAAGGGAGGGAATACACTTTCTACTCCAATCCACAAAACTCCTGGTCGAGAATCGATTATTTCTTTTTGAATAGCAAATTGGTGGGTAAATGGGTGGAATCCGATATTTTAGAGGTGGTAATTTCTGATCATGCCCCTATTACATTGACAATCCAGGATACGTTCCCCAGAGGCACCGATATTCTATGGAGAATCCCGGATTTTTCTTGAAGGAGAAGGGGTAGCTTCGAGCTATTGAAGGGTGGTGGAAGGAGTTTGGGAGGCAAAAATAGGCATAGAGATAACCCATTTTGTTCTGGGATACGGCCAAGGCATTCCTGAGGGGGAAGATAATGGCATACACTGCTCACATCAAGAAAAAGGCGAGGGATCGCTTTCAAGCCATGACTCTCCTTCTCAGGGATAGCTATATGACTTTTCTGGGATCATTGAGGGAAGAGGATAAAAAGAAGTGGATATGGGCAACATCAGAGTTTGAGGGATGGCAAGAAAAACTAGACAAAATCTATAGGGATCACAAACAGTTTTCCTTTTTCAAATTTGGCAATAAGTTCTGGCAAGTTGTTAGCGAACATGGCCAAAGGAAAGCGAAAAGCTATGGTAATCCATGGGGTCAAAGATCAAGGGGGCACTAAACAGACAGACCCTAAGTTAATAAACACCGTATTTAAGGAATTTTATGATACACTTCATAGGGAGGAGTACCCGGTGTCGGAACAGGATCTGGAAAGATTTTTAGATAAACTACAATTGCCAGAATTGTCGTGGGAAGAGTTGAGTTGTCTTAATGCCCCCATAGAGATTGAGGAACTTCTAACCACAAATAAAAGGGATCTCTAGTAACAAAGCACCAGGTCCAGATGGAATCACGGGGGGGGGGGGGGGGGGGTTATAAAATTTTTGGCCGGGTGTTGGGGGGAGTCCTGAAACAAGTATTTGAGGAAATTATCGACAAGAAAATGGTGATGCCTTCGTCCAACACGGCCTATATTAGAGTGTTACATAAGGAGGGGAGGGAGCCAGACTGTCCGGGTTCATACCGCCCAATCTCATTAATAAATGTGGATATAAAAATTTTCTCCAAATTAATGGCAAATAGACTCGCAGGAGTATTGCCCAAGTTGATTGGATCCAATCAAAATGGTTTCATTAAAGGGAGGTCGGGGGTCGCAAACATTAGACAAGTGTTAGTGGTCCAAGACAGTCTAGTGAGCCAAGTGGATAATACTAAATGCCCAGCACTTTTTGCAGTAGACACCGAAAAGGCATTTGACAATGTCAAATGGTCTTGGCTTTATGCAGTAATGGCTAGAATGAACATCAAGGGAGAATTCAGGTCTTTTACAGAGGCGATTTATAACGACCCGCAAGCTAGAGTGAATACTACGGGTTTCCTCTCTGAGCCTATCAGGTTGCAGAAGGGGACTCGGCAGGGATGTCCTCTCTCCCCGTTATTATTCAACATAGCCCTTGAGCCAGTAATTAGACATCTTGTATCTTCGAATCTTTTTGAAGGGATAAGGGTGGGTAGGGAGGAAATTATGTTGCTTTGCGGATGATATGTTGCTCTTCATGAATGCCCCGAAGGATCATATGGGAAAAGTATTAGAATTCCTAGAGCAAGTTGGACATTTGAGTGGTTACAAATTTAATGTATCTAAGAGCCAGATACTTTTCCTGGGAACTCATAGGGAGTGGGATCAGCTCCGGGACAAAGTTCAGGTGGTGTCGTCCTACTTAACTTATTTGGGAATTAGGATAGGGAGAGAGAGTGCGTCATTATATCATCTCAACTATAGTCCTCTAATAGACAAAATAATAGGAGAATTGAAGAGGTGGAGTACACTCCCATTATCTTTACTAGGTAGGGCACAGTTACTTAAGATGATAAGTTTTGCTTGCCTGCTTTATCCCCTGCAGAATTTACCGCTATTATTGAAACATAAGGATATCAATAGACTGCAGTCAGCCTTCATAACCTTCCCATGGAATTCTAAAAGGCCTAGAATCGCCTATAAAAAGCTGTGTCTTCCCAAATCATGCCAAATATTAGGCTTTATAATTTAGCGGCGCTGATGCGCCATGTGAAAGACTGGATCCATGAGACCAATCACTTCTCGGTCATCCAATCAGAGAGGCAGTTGGCTGGCCCGGGGAGTCTGGTGGCTCTTTTGCACACAGCGGTCAGTGATCTTCCTCCCAACGTTAAGCGAAGCGTGGTACTAAGGGACACAATAGCTACATGGAAGCACATAAGGAAAATGTATACACTCCCAATGTATCTGTCTAAATAGGCGCCCATCTGGGAAATGCCTTCTTTCCCGGCCGGGAGAGAAAATAAATTATTTGAAGAATGGAAAAAAAATATATTAGGACAATAGGAGACTTGATTCATAGGAAGGAGAACAGATTTCTAACCTGGCCAGAGATGAGGGAAATATATGGTCTTGGTGACGGTCATATCTTCCAATTTAGGCAATGTATGGCCTTTTGCAAGACATACATAAAAAATTTAGCAGCTGCAGAAATGCCGGCTAATTTGATGACTTGTTAGGGCATAACAAACAGCTAGACTCCCTGTCCACGATTTATAAAAAAACTGGGGGCTAAATTCTTTGTAACGATTAAGGATGCCTGTCTTGGGAAAGGGAATTGAACGACCCTGATGCCAAGCAAAAAATCAGGGCAGGGATGGGAAAAGTCAGAGTGACAATTATAAATGAAAATTGGAGAGAAATGTATTTCCGTCTGGCTCACAAGGCCACCTACGCATTTGACCTTCCACTTAGAGGGGCACCAGCAGACTATCTGAGGGAGTGTCCAAAATGTAAACTACAAAAAGCAGATCTGTTGCATGGCATATGGCATTGCCCGAAGTTGAAAAAATATTGGGAGGAGGTATTGTCTTGTATTAAAGAGGAATGGAATATAGAGGTGTCAAGTGAACCTATGAGTGTCATCTTTCACTATATTTTAGATCTGGAAGCCAGGGGAGGGGAGGGCCCAACTTTACTAAATCATAAAGGAGTACATACGATATTACTGGTGGGGAAGAAGTGCATTTTGCGACATTGGCTAAAAGACAGTGTACCGCGAAAGGAGGAAGTAGAGGGATTAATAAATAGGCTCTTGTTAATGGACAGGATTGAGGCAGAAATGCATAAGAGTGCGTTATCAGAAAAAGTTTTCCGGAAATGGAAAAGCTATATCGTAAAAACCTTTTCGGACGAAGAGGTCAAAAATTTGATGGTCCTTTCCCGCACTTCAGAAATACTATAGGGAAAAAATGGCCGGCTCGCTGGGAAGATTGCAGATTGGAGATGATTCATAATCGAAAGGGTTCCAATGGAGTTAGGGGGTACTCGCCCTTCTAGTGTAGGTCACTTTTAGTTAGGTAACTTGTTCGGCGAAATCGGGGATATATTGTCATAAAGAGTTCTAAGTTTGAAACTACTTTTCCTATATTGTTGTTCATGTTCAGGGAAAAGTTGGAAGGGGAAAGGGGGTTTTGGATCAATACAATGATTTATTTGTCTGCGGTTATTTCCCTTATAGGATGGACTTTTATGGACTGTTCAGTGTGGGTTCGAAAAATTATAGAAAATGGAGAAGACTGTGGGGGATAATTGTGCTTGGTAATTTGAAGGAGATAAGTGAAAATTATCATGACAAAGCATGCATTGTCAATTGGTAACTGATTGTTGTTCTTTCTTCTCAATAAAACATTGCATAAAAGAAAAAAAATTGTGTTTTTTAACACCAAAGAAGAAAATTTTCCTGTAGCATAATTTATATCCAAAGGTTAATTAAGCATTTTTCTGCTGTTGTAGTCAGTAAAATAAAAGTCGTTTTAACATGCCACATACCAGTTAATTTTTAGCTGCTCATTTCTTTTTCGCAATTTATATTCAAAGGATACTTAAGCGTGTTTGTGTTATTGAAGTCAGTAAAAGAAACGGTGTGTTTCAACGCGAGAGAATAATTTTTTCCTGTAGCTTAATTTATATCCAAAGGTTAATTAACCGTGTTTCTGCTGTTGTAGTCAGTAAAATACACATCGTTTTAACACGCTATATACCAGTTTTTTTTTTGGCTGCTCATTTCTGTTGCGCAATTTATATCCTACGGTTGATTAAGCATGTTTCTGATGTTGTCAAAAGT
>JAODAL010069056.1:0-16531 GCA_025379985.1 Phyllomedusa bahiana | reverse complement strand
ACCAAATATGCGTGTTTTATTTATTTTTGATCTTTTTGGGGGCGACTAATGTTTGTAAAGGGGAAAAGGGCGGTGCATGTTTTTAGTTTGTTGTTTTGTCTTTGTCTTTTACGTCTTACTTTTTTGTTTTTTTTTTATTTATTTTTTTCCCATAGGGGAAGTGTATCAGTGATTTAAGATTACTTAAATGTGTACTGCTCTCCATGGCAACTGTCAATCACTATGCCTGACTGTGCCCATAGGGTATGGCCTGGTATAGTGATGTCACAGGAAGCCCGGAAGCCTTTGTTAGGCCTCTGGGCTGTCAGGAAAACCATCACAGCCTGTGATCGCATCCATTTCTGGGAAGCAACTTCTCGTTGGGATGTACAGGTAAGTCCAATGTCGCAAAGGAGTGTTCCCACTTCAGACGCTGATGGCATATTGCTCAAATATGCCATCAATGGCAGAGAAAGCATGCCGGTCAGCTGAACTTGGAACTCCTACTGATTTCAATGAGAGAGACCTGACAACCTCCACATTCAAAACAGAGAGGTTTTGGATCTTCTCGGATCCCGCAAATATCCTATCAATATGTCATCAATGTCTGAAGTGGGACAAGCCCTTTATTTTTATTATTTATTTTTATCTTCCAGATTCCCAGGGATAATACACGCAGTGATATTACAATACAGGGATAATGCACACAGTGATATTACAATACAGGGATAATGCACACAGTGATATTACAATACAGGGATAATGCACTATAATGCAGACTATCCCGACCTGGAGAGAGGGCGCAGTGAGTTTCGCTCTATACGTTTATACTTTTCAAAGGACTATTACCTAGCTCCGAACTGTATGGGAGGCTCGCATGGGCTTCATCATTCTGTAACAAACGGAACTGAAGGCTCGCTTGAGTCATAATGTTGGAGGTTAAAGGGGTGTTATCGTTTCATTAAATGGTCTTCAGAATAAGGGGACAGTGAAAACAAGCAACTTTGCAAATGGATGTCATTAGCAAAGCTGCCTTGTTCTCACAGTGTCCCTTATCTTGTGTTTTTATTTACACTGATATCCAGTGTGGGTCTAATCCCTCCTCCTTGCAATTCACTAGCTGAGAGCTCATTTACATTCTGTACAGCCCCTGGTCAATTCACGGAGCACAGTCTCTGACTCAGAGTTAGGGGCCGTAGCATTTTCTGTCTCCACCCCTAGCAGAAACAGACTGCAGCAGATTGTACAATGAGAAAACATGACAGTTTTGACCCTGTGCCTAACTCTCCTGCATACACGCAGATCTGTGCCGTTCTTAGAAAGCTGTAATACATCTCCAGCTGTGAGAGATCAGTGCTCAGATTAGATTGAATGCAGCCTGTGGTATGTATACAGCTCTTATAAAATAAGACTGATAGGGAGAGACACAGTGATATGTGGACTAAGAGGGGAGGGAGGGGGGGGGAGAGTCTCAGGCCAGCAGTGAAGGGGGGATGATGTCATCCAGCTGGGAGGGGAAGAAACGCCCCTGCATTCACAGAGCTGGGAAGCTAAGAGAAGTGTGACTCAGCCGAAGTAAGGAAGCGATACATCCCCTTTAAGTGAATTTTGTCTGAATGATACACCTTTACAATGGTTGAATTTGTCTGCCTTGGTGTTACAATAAATTAAAATAAGTAGTTTCTATTTAATGAACTATTGCCTCAAGAAGATGTTTGCGATATACAGTCTGGGAACAATGCACACAGTGATGTTACATTACAGGGATAATGCACACAGTGATGTTACATTACAGGGATAGTGCACACAGTGATGTTACATTACAGGGATAGTGCACACAGTGATGTTACATTACAGGGATAGTGCACACAGTTATGTAATTACAAATTAACAGGAGATAATATGCACACAGTAATGTTACATTACAGGGATAGTGCACACAGTAATGTTACATTACAGGGATAATGCACACAGTGATGTTACATTACAGGGATAGTGCACACGGTGATGTTACATTACAGGGATAGTGCACACAGTGATGTTACATTACAGGGATAGTGCACACAGTAATGTTACATTACAGGGATAGTGCACACAGTGATGTTACATTACAGGGATAGTGCACACAGTAAAGTTACATTACAGGGATAGTGCACACAGTGATGTTACATTACAGGGATAATGCACACAGTTATGTTACATTACAGGGATAGTGCACACAGTGATGTTACATTACAGGGATAGTGCACACAGTGATGTTACATTACAGGGATAGTGCACACAGTAATGTTACATTACAGGGATAATGCACAAAGTAATGTTACAGTACAGGTATAGTGAACGCATTGATGTTACATTACAGGGATAGTGCACACAGTGATGTTACATTACAGGGATAGTGCACACAGTGATGTTACATTACAGGGATAATGCACACAGTGATGTTACATTACAGGGATAGTGCACACAGTGATGTTACATTACAGGGATAGTGCACACAGTAATGTTACATTACAGGGATAGTGCACACAGTGATGTTACATTACAGGGATAGTGCACACAGTAATGTTACATTACAGGGATAATGCACACAGTGATGTTACATTACAGGGATAGTGCACACAGTGATGTTACATTACAGGGATAATGCACACAGTAATGTTACATTACAGGGATAATGCACACAGTGATGTTACATTACAGGGATAGTGCACACAGTAATGTTACATTACAGGGATAGTGCACACAGTGATGTTACATTACAGGGATAGTGCACACAGTAATGTTACATTACAGGGATAATGCACACAGTGATGTTTCACTTCAGGGATAATACACCAGGTGATGTTATAGTGCAGGGATAAAGCACATAATAATGATACAGGACTAGTGATGAGCAAACAGTAAAAAAATCTAGATCGATTCAATCGCCGATTTTAAAGAAAATGGTGCCAATTTTCTATCTCGATCAATCGCCGAGTCCCATTAAAGTCAATGGGAGAGGATGTTCTGGTTAATTTTTATACCTATACAGGGGAGGAGAAGCTGGAATTACCATCCATAACAGTAACCTGGATACGTGGATCTTAGTGAAGACAATTTGGCTCTAAGAGTGACAGAAAAAAATGCACATGCTAAAATAATTAATTCCTTTCAATGGCTAACTGAAAAGATGAGGATGATGTAGCTATAGGAGGTGCAGCGGTAGCAGCTGCTATGGGGCCCCCTTGACACATAAGACGTCACCGGCATTAGAAATGGAACATGGTAACTGGCAGGAGCCCCCTATCACTTTTTGCAACAGGGACCAAGAACATGTCACATATGTGGTGGCAACAAGAACCTCCCAACGGGGAACGCGGAGGTTCAGCTGGCAGGGCCGTAGTTATATAGGGTGCAGTGGTAGCCAGGGCTGCCGTCAGTCATCTATTAACAGTTTCAGGGCCACATGCAGCTAAATCAAATGAGATCCCCACCCATTACTAGTTCCTATTTTTAACATATCACAGGGCCCCTATTTGATTAGTGACCCTGACAGGAGTACTGCCCTATTGGCACCACTGGCATCCCTTTTACAGTAGCCTGACCCCAAAACCAGCAAAAATGACCTTATGGACACTCACAATAAAATTATCAAGAAGAAATGATTATTTGAAACAAGATTTATTTGAACAGATCCTTGACTATCGCTGTCTTTTACAGTAACATGACCCCAAAAGCAGCAAAAATGACTTTTTTGACAATCTATAAAATTTTCAAGAAAAGATTTTTTCTAAACAAGATTTTTGGGAATAGGACCTTGACTATTGCTGTCTTCTATAGCAGCATGACCCCAAAACCATTGATACTGATTAACATTTTCAAGGATAAATGAGTATTTGGAATAAGGTTTTTTTCAATAAGACCTTTACTATTGGTATCTTTTACAGTCGCCTGACCACAAAACCAGCAAAATGACCTTTTGGACACTTTTTTTTTCAATGTGGAATGTGTATTTCACATTGTGAAGTAGAAGTGCTACAGTTTACTAATCAGTGACCTCGGCAACCAGTGCAACAAAATCATTAGAGATCCACAATTGATTCCTTTTGATAAAAGTCAAACGATCCACATTCTCAGGGGAAAGCCAGATACATTTGTCAGTTAGAATTTTTCTATGGAATATCTATGAAGTGGAGTGTTGTGGAAGAACTCTGACAACCAATCAACAGTGTTCTTGCTTCAGTCCTTGTAATTTACAACAGCCAAGTAGGACTAGAAGTAGAATGTTTTCTACGGAATATCTAAGAAATGTTGTCTTATGCGACAACTGTCACCTAGGACTACAAATAGAATTTTTTTTGTCTTATGCAACAAGCAACAAGGATTAGAAATAGGATTTTTTTATTGAATATCTGTGAAATTGGGTCTTATGGAAGAACAGTGTCTTTTACACTGGCTGTCCCCCCAAAATACCGCAGCATGAAAATTTGGGGAACAGAATGAAATTTTCATGCAAAAAACAGTGTATCACAGCTATTTCTGTTTAGGGCTGATTTCCTAACATAGTCCTGTACACTGGCTGTCCATATTAAACTGCAGCAAGGTCATTGAGGGCACGGAATGACATTTTCTGCAATAAACCAGTATATCCCAGTGATTTCTTTTGAGAGATTTTCATACCCGTGTCTGCTGCACAAGCCGTCTCCCCAAAACCAAGCTGCCCCCCTTAGAAACTGCAGCAAGGAACTTTTGGGCAATGCGAAGATACAGTACGCAGCTATATCCAAATCTCTGACTGATACTGTCTAGAATTCCCTAATCTTGCTGTACCTCAACCCTAACTAATCTATCTAACAGGTTTCCCTTTTGTAAAATCGCTGAATAATGAAGGCCCTGTCTGTTTTGAAAAAAGCGGTGCAGAGAGAGAGCAATGGCACAAATTCAATACATTATCCTGACATGCCAACAACTCTCGATAGACTGCAATAAACATCACAACCAAAAAACATACAGCATAAATAACTCCCAACAGAGTATCTCGAAATCATGCTTCTTTTTTACTCCTATTTGAATCCAAAAGAAAAAGGTATGTATGTACGAATGCAACAACAAAGGAAACACTAAAAAAATTAGACAGACCAGGAAGGAGAAGTATAGAGCTTTAGTGTGTCTCCCTCTAACAATACATATGTGGTTGACTTGACTATAGGACAATCCTTTTAAGTGACTGCTACATGGTCTTCGATACCTATTAATTTCAACGAGACTTTATATGTCATGCATCCATCATTGATTCTGAACAGTTTCACACATTTCAGTAAATATTACCAGTTTTTCATTCCTTAATAAAATTTCAGCACTGACTAGGCTGGACAACCCCTTAAAGGACTCCAGATTTCACATGAAACAAATTCAATAAATTATCCTGAAGTGGTAGCAACCCTTAACAGGCTGCAGTACCCATCACAACCAGTGAGTTTCCAAATATAGAGACATGTAGCCTAAACAACTCCCAACAGAGTATCCTGAAATTAACTTTTCTTTGTACTCATCTCAGGATATGTTGAGTCAAAAGGATACATTTGCAATGGGGCACATGGATGGCAGTAGAAACAGGAGTCTTGAGTCTTACTGGGCAAGAATAAATTAGTTGCATTCAACAACAAAGGCTCAATCTATAAAGTTAGCCAGGCCGGGATGGAGAAGTATACAGTGTGTGCATAATTATTAGGCAAGTTGTATTTGAGAGGATTCTTTTTATTATTGAACAACAATTATGTTCTCAATCAACCCAAAAGACCCATAAATATCAAAGCTTAATATTTTTGGAAGTTGGAGTGGTTTTTTTAGATTTGGCTATCCAAGGAGGATATCTGTTTGTGCAGGTAACTATTACTGTGCAGAATTATTAGGCAACTTCATAAAAACCAAATCTATCCCCATCTCACTTGTTTATTTTCACTAGATAAACCAATATAACAGACAATTTAGAAATAACAATTTCTGACATTCAAAAACAAAACCAAAACCAAATCAGTGACCAGTATAGCCACCTTTCTTTACGATGACACTTAAAAGCCTCCATCCATAGATTCTGTCAGTTGCTTTGATCTGTTTACGATCCAAATTGCGTGCAGCAGCCACCACAGCCTCCCAGACACTGTTTTCCCTCCTTGTAGATCTCACATTTTAGGAGGGACCTCAGGTTCTCTATGGGGTTCAGATCAGGTAAACAAGGGGGCTATGTCATTATTTTTTCTTCTTTTAGACCTTTATTGGCAGCCCCGCTGTGGAGTATTTGGATGCATGTGATGGAGCATTGTCCTGCATGAAAATCATGTTTTTCTTGAACGATACCGACTTCTTCCTGTACCACTGCTTGAAGAAGGTGTCTTCCAGAAACTGGCTGTAGGTCTGGGAGTTGAGCTTCACTCCATCCCCAACCTGAAAAGGTCCCACAAGTTCATCTTTGATGATACCAGCCCATACCAGTACCCACCTCCACCTTGCTGGCGTCTGAGTCGGATTGGAGCTCTCTGCCCTTTTCTGACCCAGCCTCGGGCCCATCCATCTGGCCCATCAAGAGTCACTCTCATGTCATCAGTCCATAAAACATTAGAAAAATCAGTCCTAAGATATTTCTTGGCCCAGTCTTGACGTTTTATCTTATGTTTCTTGGTCGTTTTTCATCCTTCATTACCTTGGCCATGTCCCTGAGTATCGCGCACCTTGTGCTTTTTGATACTCCAGTAACGTTGCAGCTCTGAAATATGGCAAAACTGGTGGCTAATGGCATCTTGGCAGCTTCACGCTTGATTTTCCTCAATTCATGGGCAGTTATTTTGCGCCTTTTTTTTTCAACACACTTCTTGCGACCCTGTTGGCTATTTGCCATGAAATACTTGATTGTTCGGTGATCACGCTTCAAAAGTTTGGCATTTCAAGACTGCTGCATCCCTCTGCAAGACAGCTCACAACTCTTGGCTTTTCAGAGTCCGTCAAATCTCTCTTCTGACCCATTTTGCCAAAGGAAAGGAAGTTGCCTAATAATTAAGCACACCTTATATAGGGTGTTGATGTCATTAGCCCACACCCCTCCTCATTACAGAGATGACATCACCTGATTTATTTAAATTGATATTTGGGCTTCAAGCTATACAGCTTGGAGTAGGACAACATGTAATAAAAAGGATGATGTGATCAAAATACTCTTTTGCCTAATAATTCTGCACACAGTGTAGAGCTTCAGAGCTGTGCCCACTATTAGGACACACAATCCTTTTTAGTGAGTGCTACACGGTCTTCATTACATATTAGTTTTAAAGAGACGCCATAAGTCATGCATCCGTCATTGACTCGGAACAATTTCACACTTTTCAGTATATATTACCAGTTTTACATTCCTTAATAAAATCTCAGCACAGACTAGGCGCTTGGCTCGTCCACCTAGTATGTTTTATTACAAGCTCTACAAGCCACCTTTGATTTATTCTCCAACCGCAGGCTGGATATTGTTTCAGTATTATTTTTAGTCTGGCTTGTTCCACGCTGTGCAGTTATGTGTGGGTTCTCACCGCAGCTTCCTAGACTTAAAAGACACCTTAAATTATTTTTCACAAAGGACAAATTGAAGGTGCCGCTTGCAGGGTGCAGATCAGGGGGCTTTTTTGGGGATATTCACAATGGGTTCCTCATTACTGTTCTCGATTAAATCCAAAAGCATCTGTTTTCTATATGAAATGTTGGGTTGTAACAGCGCGGCCAGGTCTAAGAATAAACATTGCAACTTAACGAGGGAAGGAAAAGGAGGATTTTTAGTGGCTTTAAAAATGAAACCCCCAATGCTAGGTAGATGCAATACTCCAGGAGCGGTATGAGACCAAGCTTTCTTGCAGCCACCAGGAAAAATGATCCTAAGGTCCCCCTACCAACAACACAGAACATATGCACACACACTTTTAATTGCATTGGCATCTGTATTATTATCATCATACACAGAAGAAATACCATTATTAAAGGGGTTTTGCCACGAAGTAAAATTGACATGGGAAGGTTGCAAATGAAATAACAAACATTTTCACCATTCATCATTATTAAAAATTCTGCACCGTTTTTGTTTTAGCTGCTCCTTTAGTGATCCATTGTTTATAGCTCACCTCCAGGGGATACGACCAGGGCTGAGAGCTCCTCACTCCTGGTCGCACATGCTCACACATCACCGCTCCTCTCAGGCCGCTACTGAGTATTCACATCCCAGGTGCTGTCATTCTACTCCCATCCTCTGTGCTCCTTAGTAATTAGTCAAACAGTACAAATAAATAAAAAAGAAACCTCAATCAGGTCTGTGCATTGGTAAAGAAAACAAAAAAAAAACACAGGTTTGGTTCCTGCAGGGATTTGAACCTAGGACCCTTGTGCCTGGAGGCAAAAACATTACCTCTCAGATACTCACAATGCTTTACATAAACAGACTTTTCTTTGGCTACAGAGAGGAAAGGCCTGGTGATGTCATCCTGCAGGGTCACATGATATGCAAATCAGACAAATCACGGACGCCCCCTTCTGAGTACACAGAGCTGAAGAGCTGGATGCAGGAGGTAGGAAATGAGATCGTGGCAAAACCCTTTTAAGGCAGAATAGATTATTTATAAATGATCTCATAAGAAATAGACCCCAGTGATCAGCTCCAAAATCAACTTTAAAAAGAGGGTTTTTTTTTCTTTCTGCTGGATTATTGGAGAGCATTAACGTATCATAGCCTGGACTAAAAGAAGGATCCTTTTGTACCCTGGTAGGTCAGTGCACAAGTAATCTAAGATACCACACAGGGCTAACATGACAGTGTCACATACATTGGGCTAATAATACTTTCATATAGTTTGCTAACTAACAGTATTACATTGTGCCACCACCACTACTTTACAATGTAGAAAGAATACAAGTACAATGCCTAAGTAACAATGAAGAGAATCCCAAATAAATAACAACATACCATGCTTTAGGGTATGTTCACTCGGCGTCTTTTAGGATTTTTTTGGGGTTAATTCCCCTGAAAAAGGCAACGAATCCCGCCCTGAAATTAGGTAATCTATGAACTATGATTACTCCGTCTTCCCCCCCCCGCGTGTTGAATATGAATAATGAAAGATAATGAGAGATAATGAAAATGAATGGGGCTGGGCTGCCCGACACCCCACGCTTTAGAAGAACGCGCTGATCAATGACCAGGTACGTGCCGCAAAACGCCGTGTGAACATACCCTAAAAATACTAACACAGTGACCAACTAATACCATCAGATGGTTCTAAAAAAAAGAAATAAATACGATAAAATTAATATACATGAAAAATAAACCCAACAAACAAATCAAAAAATTTCCACAATACAGACATTAACTCTCTGTTCCCCCAGATCCCTGAGTGTCTATCGTCCATATCCGGGTCATCCTCCTACCATCTCCTAAAACGAAATGTGGAAAAAACTAAACTTTTTTTCCCACCGCCCGCCCATACCCCCCCTGTTCTCTTTTCACTGTCAACGGTTTACTCTTTCACCCTCGCAAGTCCCTGCCGGGGATAATTTTTTGCCCCCACCTTAAAACACATAGGGTTCCCGGGTGCTTTAAAAAATTTTTGTCTGGGGGTATAACATGGGTTTAACAAGGGGGCAGTGACCTCCCCTTGTCCGGGGCCCAACCCCAGTAGGTTGCAGAGGTGCAGTGTCCTCTGCTCCAGGGGCCCATACACGAGGGTAGAATACAGGTGACATTTTTTCTGCTCCAGGGGCCATATACACAGTAGGGTTTGCAGAGGTGCAGTGACATCTTCTTCTCCAGGCCCCCCTTTCACAGTAGGTTTTCAGAGGGGAGAATATTCGCTCTAGGGGCCCTAACATAGGGTTAGAAAAATTGTGACATCCTCTGCTCCAGGGCCCCCATACAAGTGGGGGAGCAAGGGGCAGTGAATCGTTTCCTGGGGGCCCCATACATAGGTTCAGGGTGCGTGACATCTGTTGCTCCGGGCCCCAACAAGTAGGGTTTGCAGGGTGCAGTGACATCCGTCTGCTCTGGGCCCCAACCAGTAGGGTTGCAAGGGCAGTAATCCCTTCCGGGGCCCCATACACATAGGGGTTTCAAGGTGCAAATAACGTCTCGGGGGGCCCCAAAACACGTTTTTAGAAAAGGTAGGTTAAACCTTCTGCTCCAGGCCCAAAACACAGTAGGTTAGCAAGGTGCAGTGACATCCTCGCTCGGGGCCCCATACCGTAGGGTTTTTCGGGAGCAGTGCACTGCTGCCTGGGGCCCTATAAAACCCTAGGTTTGCTGACCTGTTGTATTTGATACCTGTGTGGTCGCCCCTGGGTCATTTTAGCATGCTGCTCACTGTTAGTGTCAAAACCACCCCTCCACACTTTGCAGCCCAGTGGGGCCCCTAGCTCCAGTCGCTTGTTTCAAAGGTGCCAATTGTCCTTCACGATACTTTACCAAACAGATGCCCGGGCCCCCTTGACCTATTTTATCTCAAAAGTGACTGTGACCAAACATTTACCCCCGCGTCATGTGCTATACTCGAGCAATGGCCTCTGAAGCCAGTATTTCAGGGTCCATGGTGATAAGTGACTCATTGCTGGGGACCCTCAGGAGTCACCCGAGCCCGGTGGTGCTGGCGGCCGAGAGGGAGTTCGAGAATTTTTTTTTCCCACAGTCCCAAAATTAGGGGTTTTTTTTTGAATATCTTGGAAAAATGTTAACCTTTGTAAACAACAGTAATATTATCTCAACACTATTTGGGGCTTTCAATGCCCCACAAAAAAATGCAGTACGGATAATTTTCACTGGTGACACTTTGTGTATAATGTGTTGTAGTATGCTATTCGGTTATCTGAAGTGATGAGCCCAAGCCCCCCATGCTAGTTCCCCTTTTGATCTCTTCTGCTGTGTTCATTCAGCAGTCAGACTGTCGACTTATCTCATTTAAAAAAACCCCTTTTCTTTTTAAACGAGCTGCGGTATTAATGGAAAATGTGGGACCATCATGTCCCCATTTGATTATGTCACAAACTATGTAACCTTTACTGGGCTTTCAAGTGCAAAATAAATTAAAAAGCACAAGAAACCAAAGCCTGAAAATATCCACCCTTCGATACAGTTCACCATTTCCCTGCTGATATGCATTTAGGAGGGAAAACTATAAGCTTACTCACCACTGATGATGACAAAACTTCATGAGGGCCCTGTGATCAATGAAAAACTCTTTGGTTCGCACAGCAGGGCAGGTAGATATTTTTAAGTATGAAAAAAAATTTAAAATAATATAACTGTGAGCCCCAAAAAATAAAAAGAAGCCGAAACCCCTTTAGGGATTTTTGAGGGAAAGGTTAATATACTTAACCCATCCTCCTTTTTTAGGCCATTTGCTATTTATAAAAAATTTTAATTTTTTCCACCCTTGTCTTTGTCTTGTTGGCCCTTTTAAGGTTGGAGTTCAAAACTTTGGTTGATTTTTGAAAACTCCACTCTACCCCTTCCGGGAGGGGGTTCACTTTCCAGCAAGAACTTTGGGAGCCCTGAAAGAATGGGCATCGAAAGCTGGGAAGAGATTTGGTGATTTTTGAACCCTCCCAAGTCCTGTTTTACGGTGTTGGGCTAAAGGGGGATAGGAGAACCCTTGACCAGAAGAACCAGAGGGTTTTTTTGATATCCCCAGGGGAGTGATGAAAACGTAATTTTTAAAATCACAAAATGTAAATGTTTAATAAGCCAAGGAAAAACCCTGACCCAGAGTGGAAAGCCTATATTGCGAGTGTTACTGTGAGATCACCCGTAGGCACGACCCCAGCTCAAAAGGGTTTAAGTGTATTCGTAAAAAACAATTGTTACCCTTTACAGGGGGTGAGGTCCAGCAGAGCTCCCCTCTCCTTTACGGTCACTGAAATGGGTGGCCCGGAAACAAGGAGTAAGTATTAGAAAAAATTCGAAATTGGAAATGTCAAAAAAAATGCTGATATGTTTTTAAAAACCCCAGAAATTATAAAAAAACCCATTTGCATGTTTAATGGTGTGAACATGGTTACTGATATGAAGATACATAATCAATAGATATGACATAGATAGATTATAAATGTTTCGTAGATGAATAACGACATAAAACTTCCATAGATAGAGAAAAAAATTTAAGTTCAGTAGATGAATAGACAGACATAGATACTTCCATAGATAGATGTATAAATAGTTCAGTAGATGAATAGACAGACATAGATACTTCCATAGATAGATAATTAAATATAGACAAATATTTTAACAGTTAATTAGAGAGAGATTTATATACATACGAGACAGAGAGAAAGATAGATATGAGACAGATATATAGAGTGATAGAGTTATTTGATTGAGAGATAAATAAGTAGATTGACATAGAAATATTGATATACAGATATTCCCATAGATAGATGGATCAGGGAGAATTATAGCTTAAATAGATAGATAGATTGATAGAAATTTCAATAGATAGATGAATATACAGAGATATTTGGACAGATATTTTCATAAATTGATACATAAGTAGTTCAATAGGTATTTTGATTTGCTCTCTGTATAGATATGTAGACAAACATTTCAATAAACAGATATTTCCATGTATAGATAAATCAGAGAGAGAGAAAAAGAGCTAGATATTTATATACACAGAGAGATGGAGAGAAAGAAATATAGATACAGTATGTGACAGGTATATAGAGCGATAGATAGTCAGATATTTGATAGAGAGATAAATAAACCGACATAAATATTTTGCTAAACAGATATTTTCATAGATAGATGAATCAGAGAGAATCATAGAGTAAATAGATAGATATGAGATAGATAGATAGATAGATAGATGTGGGATAGATAGATAGATAGATAGATAGACAGATAGATATGAGATAGATATGGGATAGATAGATAGATAGATAGATAGATATGAGATAGATAGATAGATAGATAGATAGATAGATAGATATGGGATAGATAGATAGATAGATAGATAGGATATGGGATAGGTAGATAGATATGAGATATATATATAGATAGATAGATATGTGATAGATAGATAGAAAGATATGAGATAGATAGATAGATAGATAGATAGATATGAGATAGATAGATAGATAGATAGATAGATAGATAGATAGATAGATATGGGATAGATAGATAGATAGATATGGGATAGATAGATATATAGATATGTGATAGATAGACATATAGATATATATGTGATAGATAGATAGATATATATGGGATAGATAGATAGATAGATAGATAGATAGATAGATAGAATAGATAGATATGAGATAGATAGATAGATAGATAGATAGATATGAGATAGATAGATAAATAGATAGATATGAGATAGATAGCTAGGATATGGGATAGGTATATATATAGATAGATAGATAGATAGATAGATAGATAGATAGATAGATAGATAGATAGATAGATAGATAGGATATGGGATAGGTATATAGATAGACAGATAGATAGATATGAGACAGATAGATTGATAGATAGATAGATAGATAGATGATAGATAGATCGATATGAGGTAGGTATATAGATAGATAGATAGATAGATAGATAGATAGATAGATAGATAGATATGAGATAGATAGATAGATAGATAGATATGAGATAGATAGATGGATAGATAGATAGAATGGGATAGTTTAGATAGATAGATAGATAGGATAGGGGATAGGTAGATAGATATGAGATAGATGGGATAGATAGATTGGGATAGATAGATAGAAAGATATGAGATAGATAGTAGATATGAGATAGATAGATAGATAGATAGTTTAGATAGATAGATAATAGATAGGGGTTTAGATAGATAGATAGATATGGATAGATAGATATATAGATATGAGATAGATAGACAGATAGATAGATATGGGATAGATAGATAGATAGATAGATAGATAGATATATATATAGATAGATAGATATGGGATCGATAGATAGATAGATAGATAGATATGGGATCGATAGATAGATAGATAGATAGATATGGGATCGATAGATAGATAGATAGATAGATATGAGATAGATAGATAGATAGATAGATAGATAGATAGATAGATAGGATATGGGATAGGTATATAGATAGACAGATAGATAGATAGATATGAGATAGATAGATAGATAGATAGATAGATATGAGATAGATAGATAGGATATGGGATAGGTATATAGATAGACAGATAGATAGATATGAGATAGATAGATAGATAGATAGATAGATAGATAGATAGATGGGATAGAAATTAAAAAGATATGAGATGATAGAAGATAGATAGATGAAAAAAGATGTATGAGATAGAAGTTTGAAGATAGTAGATAGATAGAAGATAGATAGATATGGATAGATGATAAAAGATAGATAGATCAAGTAAGGGATAGATTAAATAGAAGATTAAAGACAATAATAGATAGACAAGAGAATGATGGGTTTAAAATAAAAAATAGATAGATAAACAGACAATAAAAAAAAGAAAGAGAGATAAAGGAGAGAGGGGAGAGAGAGAAATAGAGGGAGTGGTACCCCCCATAGGGGCCCAAAATTCCCCTTTAGCCCCTTCTCACTGCGGGTGAATGTGGATACTTGTGATTTCCCTCCTCCCCCTTGGTTTTGGGATCAGTGTTTTTGGGGTGGGGTAAAACTTTAAACCTTTTCCGGGACCTTTTTTGTCCTTTGGCCCCGGGTTCACTGCAGACGGAGCTATTGACGGTGTTCTTATTTGACAGTTTTATCACTTCCATCTTTAGTTCTCATTGTCCCCTTCCAACATTGATGTAAAAAAAGTAATTTTTTCCCCATTTTTTTAAAAGTTCATTATCTATACCTACAAAAAAGTTCTAGATCAGGGGTCACTGAGATGGACATTTTGGTTTAATGACCCCATGAAAATTTAAAAATAGTGGTGAACCCCACATAGGACAACCCCCCTTTCAGTGTTGCACCCTCCACTACTAATAAAAAAATGTATTAGGATAGATTTGTAAAAAAATCTTCGTCTGAAACCCCCAGTGGCCCCCCCCCCACAGGGCAGGGGTTGTGGGACTAATCAGCCCGGTGTGAAAAAGTAGGTGACTCTTTTGAATTTTTGTGTCCCTGAGTTTCCATTTTTGGGGCGCATCATGTGTGACCCTTCACTTTAATTTTTTCTGTAAAAAAACAGGGGTACAAATTTTTTGTAATTTTTTTTTTTAAATATGTCTAATACTTAGTGGTGAAAAACTTAGACTAAAATCTTACAATGCACCAAATGTGTTAATAAATCTGGAGTATTAAACGTATTCTAATTTTTACACCTTTGGCTTCCTTTATGCCCTTATTGCATCAAAATTTGCCCTTTTTTTTTGCACAAAGTCACGTCCCTTAACAAAGACAAAAGAAACAGAATGTTAGAAACTAAATAAAAATAATAAATGTGGTTAACGCGTGTAGGGCAGTATTTTGGGGAACCCCCCCCCAAATTTACCAGAATTCTGCACAATTGCCATAATAAATGTCCCATTTAGTGCATGAGGTCGCAAATAAAAACAGAAGAAACCTTAAAAAAATTTTACAGCTGTAAAATATTTTAAGAGCAAAAAATAAATAAACTGCCATACAGTGTCCCAATAAAACCCCATCAGTGTCCCCGATAAGGGGACCGATAAACCCGCAGCATCCAAACGTCATCTTATTAAAACCCGGGGTTAATGTTCAAGCAATGCTGAATTTAAAGAAACCGACCTGCACAATTGGCCCCCGCCCTGAAAAAACCCAAACTTTATTGCCCCCAAATAATTGTCTGCGATGGAAATCTCACACAATTACAAATGCAGTTTAGCGGCATGATTAAAAAAACTGAAACACACTTTTTATTTATTTTTTCGTTTTTCCTCAATATTTTTTATTCAATAATGTAAAAATTCATAGTAATAAAGCAAAACACATGGAAAAAAAGATGAAAAATTAGGTAAAAATTGGGGAAAGTGAAATAGCGTTCAAACCCGGGAGGAAAGGAAAATTGTCCACTCCTAAATATGTCCTCTGGCTTGTGGAGCTATAAGGCGTCGCAGGGAAAGGGAGATGACCAACTTTTTATATTCTTCCCTCTTTTAATGGGATTTTTGAATATGCGCGCGAGAAATGCTTTTCCTATATGCGGAAAACCCATAGAAATGAAAGGGGAAATTTCCCAAAGCAACTACAACCCTTTTTATGCATATGGCTTGTAAACGTGAGTTTTTAATTATCATCAGAAAAAAAGGCCAGAAATTGAAGAGTGGCTTAAGGGAGCTTGAAGGATCCCTGCTATGGGAACGGTTCTTAAAACCCTTTTCCCCCATGCTCACTTTGCAACTACCTTGTAGCCATTGCCCCCTTTCCTACAACCCTTGTCCCCCGAAAATGCTACCCCATCACGCCTCCTTTCCCCCCTCACCTAGTATACTCCCACCATGTTTTCCCTTTTAAAAATACCCCAACCACCAGCCCCCATAATGGACAAAAACCCCTCTACACAACACTAAACCACCCCTGTC
>JAODAL010069055.1:0-16532 GCA_025379985.1 Phyllomedusa bahiana | reverse complement strand
TTTTTTTTCCCTTTTTCAGAAAACTTTTAACTTACCACTAGATGTCACTCTTTTATAACAAATATTTTTGTGTGCTGAAAAGGTGAATTGCTCATTGTAAAGCTTGTCTTAAAAGGCTTTTCACTATGTCACCATACTGATTTGATTTTAAAGGAGTTGTCTCATTACGAGCTTTCAGCCTGTCAGTGTCCCTGGAAAGTTGAACTGAGGGGCGTGCTTCTTGGTCTGTCTGTTCTGCTCCTCTCCCCCTCCCATCAGCACACAGGCAGCTACGTAACTTCTATACAGGGGGGGGGGGGGGGGGGGTTTGCTCTCAGAGTTCCCTTGTGTGTGCCTGCCTAGGTCTGTTACAGGAGAGGGCTGATCTAGGAGTGTAGAGAGGAATATAAAGCTGTGTCAAATAGAAGCAGAGGGGATGCATGTTTTTCCCTATCCCCCTGCTTAGCTTACAAAGTCTCCACATCTCCAGCAAACAAAAAGGGGCCCAGTGTTACTATACTCAGAATGTGTCACTAATACAGGAGGCATAAAGTATTCAAATGCCCCCTGATTTGTATAATATTAGTATAGTCCAACAGTTCCAAAGAACATATAAATGATATATAGTAACAGACAGGGTCACTGCTGTCACATCTATCTTTTGTAGAGAGCAGGAGGAAGCAGGCACACACAGGGTTAATCCAAGCAGCATGGACACAGACGCCAGAGTCCTCCTCCCCCTCCCCCCTCCACTACAGAAGCATTCTGTGTGGGAGGGGCTCTCTGCTCCGACCTGTCTTCAAAGGTGATGAGTCATTCAAAACCTGACAGCCAGTAAGATAAGGATCAACAGGTCGGCTACTATAGAGATCTGAGAAGCTGATGTAGTAATACTAACAGGGCTAGCTCAAAATCAGTAGGACATTTTGTAATGAACATATTATTGCAAAGCTGCTTGTTTTTTAAAGATCTTTAAATTAAAACCCAATCATTGTAGCGAGACAACCCCTTTAACATGTCGGGAAAGGTAAATGAAGACTATTACCAATTACACTGCTGTTTTGATTTTGATTTGTTGAGGAGATAAAGAAGATTTAATCTATTGCTAGTTTACACAAGTTTTCTGGGTTACCGACCACCATTCCGTGCTCTCTCTGACAAGCTTTAAGCCTTACAGCTCTGTAGCCTTGTGCAGTACGGATTATAAACCTCCTAAACCTCCTACACCTCCATGTCACTGTAACAAGAAAAGCCAAGAATAGCAGAGCGATATGTCAATCACTGCTGTAGAACCACCCACAGCCTAACCAGGAAATGCAAGTCTGAAGTTGGCTGTGGCTCTATGAAACAGCATAGTGAGACAACTCCTTTAAGAGATCCTTGAGCTGTTCTTTAAGAGCCTTTTACATGGTTTAGTTAGAGGTGTAATAAAGAAATGTTTATTCCTGATAACTGCCCTTGTAAAGGCCCTGCATATGCAGCACAAAATGCTTATTGGCAGCTTCTCCTTGTATAAACAAAAAATATGTTTCCCCCAAAATTAATAAATTTTTGAAAGTCCAAAAATTTTAATTTCCAAAAGGAGCTTTAAAAACCCCCCAGAAATTTGGGGGCCAGTGAAAAGGGAAAAACCCTTTAAAGGAGCAAAAATTTTAATTTGAAATAAGTTGTTTGGGTCGCTCCAAAAAAAATTTTTTGGTGTTTTGCTAAGTAAACCTGCAAATTAAAGTATAGGGGAAATTTGGGCCCGGTTTCGGGTGTTTTGGAAAAAGTTTTTGTCCACTACAAAAGTTTAGCTTTTCAACATTGGGGAAATTTTTAAAGGGGTCAAAAAATGTTTTTTTATTACATTCCCATTTTGGTTTTTACTTGGTCAGGGAAAAATTTTATTTGTTTTTGGGGTAAAACACAGGTTTCTTTTTTCCACCCCTGCTCCCCCCTTCCAAAATTAAAAACAGAGAGCAGGGGTAAAAAATGCTTTCCCCCGGGTGGTTTTGCTAGGGGTTTGGAAACCCCCCTAGAATAAATATTTTTACAGTCGGGAACCCCGGGCCCCTTTGTTTTCCAGAAAAATTAAACCGAAAGGTATGTTGAAAATGATCGTAAAGGGGATGCAAGGAGGGATTTTTAGTACTTTTTATGCTTTTTGAAATTTTTGTTTCTTTTTCTTCTACAGTTTCCCCCCTTTGGGGACTTTTGATGGAGCTTTTGGGGACTTTTTGGACCACTTTTTGCCCCCATTTCTTTATAAAAGGTCAAATGGGGTTTATTTTTTGGCGGGGGTGTTTTATTTCAATCCCGTTTTTGTGTTTTTGTCAGGGTGTCTTTTCCCTTTTCCCCTTTTTTTTCTGGTTTTTATTTCCATAGGGGTGTTTGAACAGTCACCTCTTTTATTTTTAAAATGGTTTCAGCCAAAAAAGTGTTTTTTGGCCCCCAAGGCTGCCCACTACCCCTTCTCTAACTATTACCCCAGTCCCCAAAAAACCCCAAGAAAAAATGGGAAAAATCCGGGAACCGCCCAGAAGTGGCCCATCTAATGTGGGTGATCTGTTTTCTAGGACGGCCCTTTTGCGAGCTGGTATTTTTTGGGGTGGAAAGGGTTTTTCCCAAATTTTTTAAATCCCCCTTTCCTTTATCCTGAATATTTAATTTTGGCCAAAATGGCTGCGGTTTTACCCTTGCCCCAAAAAACTCCCCAATAAAAATTTGGATAAACCAGTGGATTCCTTCCTTTCGGCTTTTTTTCCTCATAGATTTGTAAAAAACAGGACATTTGGAAAAAAGGGTTTGAAAAGTTTGGGGGAAAAGGCCGTTTTAGCTTTAGCGTTTAAAAACGGCAATCTTTTACCCCTGCCCTTTATTTGTAATATCTATTTTCCCAGGGGCGTAACCCGGATTTTTTGGGGCCCCTAGCAAACTGAGAGGGGGCCCCCCCCCAACCCCAATGAAAAAATAATACCCAAAAAGCAACCCTTTAAATGGGAAATTTAATTTTAAAAGGTATCAAATTAATTTATTTTAAATTATCGGGGAAAACAAAATTGGTTCCCACTAAGGAGCGGGGAAAAAGAACCAAAGTATTTTGTTCCCTTCCAAAAAGGGGAAAATTTTTCTTGTCCCTTTGAGGGGGGGCCCCCCTCAACCCTTGGGGCCCCATAGCCCCCGCCATGTTTTTGTTTTGGGCCAAATTTTTTACCCCCATGTCTATGTGAATAAATCATATGGTTTGGAATAAAAAGGCGGGAAATTATCCTATTTTCATGGGAGTTTGTGCATTGGATTTGAGCGGGGGAATTGGCAGCTTTCCTCGGGAGGGGGTTTATAAAAACCGGCCCAGGCTTAAAAAAACTTATCCAACCCCAAAAGGAAAGGGGGAAAATTTTTTTTTTTAACATGGGGCCTTTGTTATTAGGGTCGGCATTTAAAAATTTTTTTTGGGGGTTTTTAAATTGGGCCCGGTTTTAAAAAAAAAAACCCCATAACCAATCTTTTTTAAAAAAAAAAAAAAAAGAAAAAAAAAAATCCATTAAAAAAAAAAAAAAAAGAAAACTTAAAAAAAATTAAAAAAAAAAATTTAAAAAAAAAAAAATAAAAAAAAAAAAAAAAATTAAAAAAAAACTAAAATAAAAAAAAAAAAAAGAAGAAAATAGAAGAAAAAAAAAAAAATAAAAAAATTTTTATAAAAGGGCCGGCCCAAAGGGTTTAAAAAGCAACAGATGCAGGTTGCCCAAAAAAGTGCCCTAAAATTTTAGTCCCTTTTTTGCCCATTTTAAAAATCGTATTTTCCCCCACCACAGCCAGTGATGGCATTTTAAATAAAAGTTGGAGGAACGGGGGACGGGGAACGGAAGCACCCCCAAATTTTTTTGAAAAGGGGCTATTTTTTGAACCTGTTTTTTAAATTTCTGCAGGGAGTTTCCCCAAAACCCCGATTTGCCCATTTTGAGATTTTTCCCTTTACAAAAATTCCCGCAAAATTTTGTTTCCCAAAATGTTTTCTTTTGGCAAATCCGGGTTGTAATTTTAACAAGGGTTTTTAAGGGGCCATTTTTAAAAGGGCTTAAAAGGGCCGTATTTTTTCCCCGGCCCCGAAATTTAAGGGGGGCCCAAATGTGGGGAATTTTTTAGGGGCGGGGGGGAAAAACGGCCCATTAAATTCCCGGTTTTTTTACCAAAACGGGTTATTCAAGAGGGGTTGGATTAGGGTCTGCCTTCCGGGCCCCGGGTTGTTTAATGGCATTTTCACTTTTTTGGGGGTTATACGGGGCCCCCTTGGAGTGATTGTCTAGGGGGCCGGGGAAGTTTTTCGGTCGGGCCCCCCCATCCCTCCCCCGCCCCCCGGGCCCCCGGAAACAGGGCCCGTAATTGCGGGGTAATTACGTCCCGAAATTTTTAAGCATTTGTGAAAATACCCCTTAAGGGTTAATTAATGCTGAACAGACCTGCAGCAGATTTTCCGTCCCATTTTGGGGGTGTAGGGAAAAAATCTTTAGTGGTTTTTAAAAGCACCATCCCTTTCTTTAAAAAAGATTTTCCCCAAATTTTTCCATTAAAAAACATTTGGCTTTTTTTCCTAAATGGAAATGCCCCCCCCGGATGTGGAGTTTTAAATGGAAAGCTTTTGGGTTTTTTAGGGTGGATTGTTTCCCCCATCGTAAGGATAGTAAAAAATTTTATATTAAAACCCCTTTTTGCTCTTTGGGTTTTGTTTCAAAAGAGAGAAAGATTTTAAAAACCCTGAAAGCAAAAAATGTTATTAAAAATTTTGGTGGTTTTCCCCTGGGTTTTTGGAAGTTTTTAATGTTTTTCCCCATTTGGGTTAAACTACTGACAAATCACTAGAGGGTCCCCCCTTTTTGGGTGCAAATTTTCATTATTTTTAAATCAAGCTTAAATATAAAATTTTACTGCAGATAAAGAGCATTTCTACTTGAAACACATAAAATGTTTATCCCACTTTATTAGTCCCATCAGAATAGGGTTTTTTTAAGTTGGGGTATAGGCTTTAAATTCTGTTTGATGTTTGTTGCAAGAATTTACCCCAATCCCGGGGGTTTTCCCAGTTTAAACGGGTTTATCTTATCTAAAAAAACCCCAAACCACTGAGGGAATGTCAAAAATTTTTGGGTTGTTTTGTGGTTCTATGGAAAAATTTAGAAAAAAAATGACAATTTCAAATTTTTTTTGGGGAAAATTTTCCCCCCTTTTAATTCAGTTTTTTCATAACGCTGTAGAGTCGGGTTCATTGAGGGAAAATTTTGGCCCCTTGTAAATGGCTTTCTTTTTCTTTGCTGTGTGTTGATATTGGAACTAGATTTTTTTTTGGGAAATCATCCCGGCAGAAGGAAAAATATGCCGGGGAAGTGGCCTGGAGTCCCTACTTACCCTTTTTAAAAAACTCGGAGCTTTTGACATTTTTAAGTGGGGGCCCTATGGTGTCCGGTTAAGCCCTTGTGGGGAATTGTTTTAAACGGCAGAATGCAAAAATTACTTTTAACCTTTAGGTTGGAAAAAAACCCGGGGACTTTTTAAACGGGTAAAATACTTTAAAAGGTTTTTTTTTTTTTTTTATAATTTACTTTAATTGCTAAATTTTTTTAAATTTTAAAAAAATTTTTAGCTATAAAATTTTTAAAAATTACCCTATGGCCCAAATTCTAACACATTAAATTTAAATATATAAATTGCACCCCTTCCTAAAAGTCAACTTTACGTTAGTGGCCCTTCGCCGTGTTTTTACCCCCCATGAAAGGGTTTTGGAGGGGAAGGGAGAAAAACCAAAAAAAATTTGGTTTGGGGAAGAAAGAAAAAAGAAGGTATAGGGCAGGTGGAGTGCAATTAAATGGGAAAGGAAACGAGTCAAACCTCAAATTACTGAAAAAAAAGTAACTCAAGGTCTCTCCCAAAAAAAAAAATAAAGAACCCGGGTTCAAATTTTTTTAAATTGTCGGTGTAATTTTGCAGGATTGGTTTTTCCGCCCCCGAAATTTTCCCGCTGGGTGTGGGAGGGGGGGGAGGGGGGAATGTGGGGCGGGCCCCCGGAGCTACCCGGGCCCCATAGGACTCCTTTTATCCCGGCGCTATCCCCCCCCCAGGCGGGGGCGTAAAATTCCCCCCGGGGGGAAAGCAGACGAAAGCAGCAACCCCCCCCGTCGGTCCTTTGGGGGCCCCGGGCACGTTTTGTTTCCCGCGTCTGTGCACCCCGGTTTTTGCCGCTTTTTGGGCCCGTTGGAAAGGTGAATTTAAATCAGTTCACTCCCAGGGGGGCGGGGGGGGGGCCCCGTTTTGGGGCAGAAACAACCTCCCCAATGCTCTTCCCGGGCCCCGGCTGAGGTCCTTGTGAAACCAAGGGGGGCCCCCCCGTTTGAGTGGAAGGCTCCCCCCCCCTTTTGTTTTCCCCGGGGGCCCTTTCCCTTAAATTTTGTTTTGCACTTTCCGTCCCTTGTACGCGCAAAATTTTTAAAAAAATGAAGGGGGGCGGGGCGGGAGACCCTGTGCGCCCCCTTTCCCTTTTCCCGTAACTTTGTCTGCGGGAGCCCCGGACAGAAGTGCCAATGCGCCCCCCTGCCGAGCTTTTTTGTTCTCCCCGCTAAGGCCTAAAGGGGAAGGTTTGGGCCCCCCCGAGACCCGGGAGGGAAAGATGAGGGGGAGAACGGCCAGGTAAAGTAAGTAGCTACCAGGGGCCTGGGGGGGGGAACTAAAAACCAAACGGGGGCCCCCAAACTATGCCTACGGGGGCCCCTAATACTGGGGGGGGGGGGGGGGAACTATGCCAACAGGGGGCCCAAATACGGGGGGTGGGGGGGGGGGGAACTATGCCTAAAGGGGGCCCAAAAGACTGGGAGGGTACTATTTCCCTTTCGGGGGCCCCAAAAAGGGACTGGGGGGGGGGTATTTGCCTACAGGGGGCCCCCCAAAAGGGAACTGGGGGGGGGGGGGTTGGGATATTTGCCCTACAGGGGGGCCCCCAAAATGACGGGGGCCGGGGGGAATTTTTGGGCCTTACGGGGGGGGGGGGGGGGACTTTTCCTGCCCTACAGGGGGCCCTAATCTACAGGGGGGGACTATTGCCTCCCCAAGGGGGGGGCCCCAAATCTAAGGGGGGATTATTTTTGCCTACGGGGGGGGCCAATCTAAAGGGGGGGGACTTATTTCTTTAAAGGGGGCCCCTAATTCCCGGGGGGGGGGGACTATTTGCTTTAAAAAGGGGGGGGCCTAATCAAAACAGGGGGCCCCTATTCTACCTACAGGGGTTTGGCCTTAGTACAGGGGGCCCCCCAAATTTTTTAACCTAAGGGGAAACCCCTTTAAAATTTCCATTGGGGGATTTGAAGTCCCTTTACACCTTCCCAAGCTACCTAGTTACTGCCCGGGGGGAATCCCAGTTTCCTAGCTCCCGGGCCCCCGGGGGGCCCCCCGTTTTTACCTACAAAAGGGTTGGGGGGGCCCCATAATTCCGGGGGGTAATTTTTTCCCATTTGGGAAATTTTTAACTTTTGGGGAATTTTTTTAAAAATTTGGGGGGAAAGGGGCATCATTTGGGGGAAAAATGTTTAAAAAAAAAAATTTGAGGAGTCTCGGGTGTTTTTGTTGTAAAATTCAAAGGGGAAAGAGTGGGGGAAAGGGGGAAGTCATCATGGGGTCGGGTTTTTTCCCGAATAGAGAAAAACCGGGGAAAATAAATAGATCCTAAAAACAGGACGTAAACCCTTTTTGAGGGCCTAAATTTTAAGAAAAACTTTTTGAAAGCACCTTTTTTCCTGGTATTACCCACCTTTAGGGTAAAATTTTAGGGGGAAATTTTTGGTTTTTTTGGTGTGGGGGTTTTTTTTAAACAGTTTGGGGGGGATTATTCGGGGTTTGGGTTTTGGTTGGGTTATCCCGGTGATGTTTGTGCCCGATATTATTGGGGTGTTGGGTATTTTGTTGTTGTTTTGTGATTTTGGGGGTTTTGGGTATCGGTTTTGTCAAAACATTAGGGTGGGTACCTAGGGTTTATGGTACCCCATGGTGGGGGGTATTTTTTTAAAAAAATTTTTTATTGTTGCTTGGCAAATTTGGGTTTGGGGGTTTGGGGGCCCTTTGCCAGAAAACCCATTTATAATGGTGATTTTGTGGAGGTAATTTTGGTGGCCCTTTTTAAAACCCCCAAAGCTGAGAATTAAAAAAAAAACAATGGCCCCAAGGGGCATTTTTTTTTCTTTTTGACCCCCAAAAAACAAATTTTTTTTTTTTCTGGGGGTTTGGGCGGTGGTTGGGGGAAGGGGGATGGGTGGGGCTCTGTGGGGATGGCTGTGGATTGGGGGGGGGGGGGGAGCAGGGGGGGGGTCGGCCAGCTTTTGGGGGCCCATTTTTGGGGTCACTATTTGGCAGTACTTTTGGGTCTTGTTGAAAGGATCAGTAATTGTTGTAGGGGGGTATTTTTAGTAAATTTTGGTGGTCTTTTTACCCGGCGGTTATAGGTTCCAGGTTTTTTGAAATTTTGCTTTTGGGGGTTTAATGCGGGTTTTTGTTGTGGGATTTTGATTGGTAGCAGTTTGATTGTGAGATGTATGGTGGGTTTTGCCCCTTGTAATTAAATTCCTTTTTTTATCTAACAGCATGTCCTGGAAAATTTTCTTGGTCAGGGGGTGGGGCCCGAGGGGGGGGGGAAAGCGAGGCCCCCCTTTCCTTAAGTTTGTTTGGGGGCCCGGGTTTTCCCTATTTTCCCCCCGGTGCCAGGATAATGTGCATGTAATTTTTCTCCTCGTCTGGTTTGGGGGGGCGGATTCCATAGTTTTCTATGAGAACTGTGGATTCTGTTTTTGACGGGGTTTTTGGGTTTTTCCCGGCCGTTTTAGAGGCAAAAAACGGCAAAAATTTTAAATTTTTCCCAAATTTCCACCCCCGTAAAAAGGGAGGCCTTTAAAACGAAAAAAATAAAAAACCCCAAAGTGCCGGGCAAGCCCTTTTGAAAAAGGCAGGAAAAGGGGGAAAACCAAGGGGGAAATGGGAAACAAAAAACCCGAAAGGATTTTGGGGAAATTATTTAAAAAAAATTTTAGGACCCAAAAAAGGGGATGTTTTTTTTAAAAGGGGGCAACAAAAAAATTTTAAAATTTTTAAATTGAATCTTTATTCGTCAAAAAGGGGGACAAAAAAATTTTTGAAAAAAATTTGGGCGGGGAAATATTGGTAAAAAAAACTGTTTTCCAAAAGAGGAATCTTGGGAGGCCCTTTTGCCCCAAAAAAATTTGACCCAAATTGGAATTTAATTAAAATTTTGTAATTTGTAATGGACAAAAGGGGGGCTTTTTGAGGGACAAAGTCGGGCCCCCAAAAATGGGCCCTTTATAGGTATTGTATTACAGCTTTTTACCACTCAGGGGCTGTAAATAAGGCAATGTGCATGAGTCTTGTGATGAATGATGACACGGGAGGTGGGTTGTAAAAAGTTTGGGGGTTTTTTAAATTTTCTACCAAACCACCATGGCTATTTTACCTTTTAATTTACACTTTTTACCAGTACAAAGAATACAAGAAATGTTGGGGTGGCCCTTAATTTATTTTTTTCCATTTTTTTTTCCCCCTTCTATGGGAATGCTTTTTAAATGAAGTATCCTTTATTTATCAAATAAATCATCCATTTCCCTTTTTACCTATCTTTTCCAGCGGGAGAAGAGGAGTTTGTTCCCGGGTTTATCCCCAAAAAGGCATTGTGGGAAAAAAAAGACTAACAAGCTCAAGCGCCCCAAATTGGATGTTACAAATCCTTTCAATTTGTTAGGGTTCACTGAGTCTTTGGAAAGGGCCCCCCAAAAAGGAGTGAGCCAAGCCAGCAAAAACCTTTTGGGCTTTACAATTTGTTTCGGGGTTTTCCCCCTGTAAAGTCCCAAAAGTAGAGCTTGCTGGGGGGTGTGTGGAGGAATTTTTAGTGTTTTTTTTTTTGGTATTTTTGAATAAACCCTTTCTCACACGAATATTCCCAAGATGTTCACAAAAAAGGGGTTTAAAAATGCTAACCAAAAAAGGGACTGGGGGGGAAAAAGTCCTGTCAAAAAATAAGCCCTAGATTCTTCTAAAGTAAAAATTAGTCACAGGGAGTTATTTCTTACAATTTGTGTTATTTTTAAACCCAGTAATAAAGGCAGGCAAAAAGAGTGCATAAGCAATTCCAAAATTTTTGCCAGTGTTTTTTTTAAAGGGAAATAACATTAGAAGTTCCAAAAGTATTCCCCCCAAACCAAAAATTGAAATGAACTGCAAAACCCAGGGGAATTGAAAGAAAAACCCAAGTCACAGAGTTCCCTTTATTTTTCATCTCCCCTACTTTACACCGCCCCCGTCTTAAAATTTTGTAAATCCCCCTTAAGAAAGTCTATTTTTCTCCTTTAAAATTTTTGCCCTCAAAAAACAAAAAGCTGTAGTCCAAAATGTAGAAAAAAAGAGAAAAAAAAACAAAAAATTTCAAAAAAATAAAAAATTGGGCCCTTTTGGGCAAAAATTTTGGCAAAAAAATTTTTGAAACCTTTGCTTACAGTATTCTGGTTGACCCCCCTTGTGCAGCAAAAATTGAAATTCCTAAACTTTTCCCCAGTAATTGTTAAAGTCCTGCACATTGGTTTTGGGGGGAAACTTTTCTCAATTTTCTTTCCCAAAAAAAATTTTTAAATTTTTCTTATTTTGTATTGAAACCCGGGGGGGATAGTGGATCCATTGCACCGCCGCAAGCGGTGGTTCCGGCCACACCAGGGAGCGGAATCTAAGTGGTTCCCGGTTTTCACCAGAGCCCGCCGCAAGGCAGGATGGACTTGCCGTGGCGGGATTCCACCAGGTTGCTATCCCTGATGTGACTTGCTTGCGGAGGCCGCCAAGGCGCAAGGTGGTACAAAAACGGCAGGCAAACTCGTAGTCGGTGACGGGCCAGAAGGTCAGGGCAGGCAGCGGAGGTTCGTAGGACAAGCGCAAACGAAACTGGTACACGGAATAGGCGACACGGAATAACTGAAGGCTTCCTGTCATAGATACAGGCGCTATGGAATCGGCAGAGTAAATGAAGAGGTGGAGTCATTATATAGGGTCAGCAGCCGGCACTCCCAATTACCAGCGCGCTGGACCTTTAAATCAGACAGCTGCGAAGAAGCAGGAGCGCGGTCGGGTGAGTGAGTGCGCCCGCGGACTGCGGCGCCACCCGCCCCGGGCGCAAAGGGGATCGCGGGGACACGAGTGCGCCCGGAGCCCGGACCACGGGCTGCGACGCTGCTCGTGACAGTAGGTTTCCTACCCTGAACTGCCCGCTTCAGATCCTTCCACAACATTTCTATTGTATTAAAGGGGTTTTCCAGTTTAGAAAACCCATCCTCATACACCCTATTAGGGAATTCTCAGTTCACAGAGGGGGGATCCTTCGTTCAAGATCCTTATCTCTTGGCCAGAGTGGAGTAAGGTTATAGCGAACATCTCTTGCTCCGGAGGACCTGTCCTTTGCTGCATCACACAGACATTGTTTAAATATGCTGAGTGTACTGCTTATTTTCCCCTCTGGATCCCCACAAATAATAGCTGACTAATGGGGATCCCACCAGCAGCATTTCCTGCAATCAACTTATTGTCAGGGAAACCTTCTAACAATGAGAGAGTGTGTGAAGCGTAGAACCCCTTTATGGACTTTGACTTGGCCATTCCAAAACTTTATTCCCCTATATCCATTCTTTGGGAGAATGACTTGTGTGCTTAGAATTGTTGTCTTGTTAGATGACCCATGCTAGTTTAATTCAGAGCTTAATTGTTCCATCCATGATAGCAACCCAGCCCAGATGTGGCAAAACAGGCCCAAACCATGATACTACTGCCTCTGTGTTTCACACATAGGGTCACATGTATGAATAGTGTTTAGGTCTAAAACTCACTTTGTTACCCATAGCAACCAATCAAAGCTCTGCTTTCATTTCATATAGTGCTCTGAAAAAATGAGAGGGGCGCTCTGACTGGTTTCTACAGGCAGCAAAGTGAGTTTTAGACCTAGACAGTTTTCATACATGTGGCCCATAGTATGAGGCTTTCATGCTGGAATGAAGGATTTTCCATTCTCCAAACAAAACGCTTCTCATTTAACCCAAAAAGTTTGATTTTGGTCTCAATGTCCAGGTGATCTTTAGTAAACTGCATACAGGCAGCAATGTTCTTTTTGGAGAGCAGCAACTTTCTCCTTGCAATCCTGTCAGCCACACCATTATTGTTAAGGCTATGTCTCCACAGCAAAGTTAAAATACTGTCGGAAATGCGACTCGCCTTCTGAAGTCCGAAGAAATCGCCTTTGTACATACCATAAAATGGAAAAAAGGAAAAAAATGGACCCGGCGCACGTGGAGGTATAAGTAAAAACAGCCTGGTTAAAGGCTTTTCGTTTAAAAGTTTTTTATTCTTAAAAATGCCGCGGCATTACCGAGACAAAATTAAAAACATAGGAACTTAAAATAAACTTTACGCGTTTCGCGCGTGTACCCGCGCTTCATCTGAAGTAAAAAATGACAGACAACATGAAATATATATAAGGCCGACATGTGTTACAATTGGTTGTTACTTTTTTACAGATAAGTGACGTGGAAACACCTTAAGTGAAGAGATCGGAAGATAATTGGGGGTGAAAGGTGTCAATCAAGAAGGAAGACGAGCAAGAAGAAGAGACGGGAAGACCCAGGAGTCATACAGAGAATCCCGTGCATATGTTGGTGTTTGATATGTGTTGCGAAAAATAAAAACTAAAATGTGACTTAAAAATGGTGTTTTGGTGTTTTACTGTAGATTAAAGGGGACTATATTTACGGGTTTGTGATGTAAATAAACCCTTTTGCCAAAAGGATTTGGGTGGGGAAAAAAGGGAAAAAAAAAAAGGAAAAAAAACCGTGGTTAAAAGGAGAAACACCCAAGGGGGAGGGAGGGGGTAAATATAAATAAAACCAAAATGGGAGTGGAAAAAATTTTTTAAAAAAGGGATTCCCGCTAAATTTAAAAATTGGGCGGCTAAAAAGATTTTTTCCCAAAGGGAAAAAGATTTTTTGATTGGTTAAAGGTTGAGAGGTAAATTCGAAGGGCCCCAAGGGTTTTGTTAAAAGGAATTACCCTTAAATTGGGTTTTAAAATGATGGCGGCTACTAAAAAAACTGACCAATCATCCCGGGATCAATAAAAAAACGGGTTTGATGGTCCTAACCTGTCCCGGGGGGTTATAAAGGGGGCCAATGAACGAGAGAGCTACTCCTCTAGGGGAAAAATTAACGGGAGAAATATTTGGGTAAGCTAATCCCTGAATAACCCCGTTTTTTACTGTTTATAAAAGAAGGGCTTTAAAGCCGGGGACCTGGTGAGGGGTCGAAAAAAACCCCTGGAATTTATGGAATTATAATTTTCCCAGTGAAGTTTAAAAGGGGAAAAAAAGGGGGCGGGCCCTAAGCCCCAAAAACAGAGGGGGTTGGGTGCTCAAGTGGGGGTTTTTATTTTTTTCCCCAAGGGTGGATAGATGTAACAACACAAATTTGCAAAAACAAATTACTTTAGAAAAATTATAAATAACATAATAGAAAGGGAAAAAATAATAAATCCAAAGAAATCAACAAAAATGAAAATTTGTTTGTTTTTTAAATTCTTAAATGTAAAAACCAGGAGCGCGAATATAATCCCAAATCGACAGTATGTCTGGTATTTTGATCAAATTTTTTACTGTTTAAAAGTCTAAAAAATATTTATATTCCTAATGGGGTCATAAAAATTAATCTCTAAAACGTTTTTTATGAATATCAGATCCAAAAATATTAAAAAGGGCTTTGCAAATTTGAAAAAATTTAAGGGTTAAGGGGCCCGGGGGAAAAAGGAGGAAACCAAAAATTTTTTGGGTTGGCGGGTTTTGGGGTTTTTGGGGGATTTTTCCACTTTGGAAAAAAAAAAGTTTTTTAATTATTCGGGGCCCCCTTTGTATAATACTCCCCCCCTTTTTACAAGGGCCTGTGGGGCCTTTTTTTGGATTTTACCAGTTCCCTTCAAGATTGGGCCTTAAAAAAAAAAAACAATTTTCAATTGAGTGTGAATGGTTTAATTTAAATTTTCCCTTTAAAAATCAATAAAACAAAAATTTCACTTGAAAAGGCACTGGTACCTCCTTAAAAAAGGGCCCCTATCTAGGTCCCCTGGGTACCCCCAAAAAACCAGTTAATTTTACAGAAAAAGGGGGCCCAATATTAAAAAAATTGGTTGCTCCAAATCGGGGTTAAAGACCCCCCAGAAAAACCACAGAAAACCCATATCCCAAAATTTGGGGGTTCAAACCCGCCGGTTCCCCCCCTTTTCCCATGCTTTATTTGCTTACTACTCGAAACTGATATTACTTCAAAAAAAACCCCTAAGGCAAAAATATCCCATTTAAAATACACTCAAAATTGGGAAAAAATTCGGGTTTGTTTTATATGTTATAGAAAAGTAGTTGCCCCAAATTCAAAAATTTTAGGGAGAAAATCCAGCCCCCCTTTAAAACTTTTGTTTCCCCCGGGCCGGCCCCCTTTGTTTTTCCGGGGGTGGTGTTAAAAGAGGTGATCTACTACATAGTGTTTCACGTCATTTTTTAATGAGTTCATCAGAGAGACTTTTCCATTTTAAAAAATCACTCCGTGGATTTTATCCCCCTTGAAGGGCCAAACCCACCTACAGGCTCCCCAAGAAGGGGGTTTTCTGGTTTACAGACTGCAGACTTTGCCCCCAAAAAGGTTCTTTGATGTAAAAGATTTAAATTTTTTAAATTTCCCGTTTAAAGCCATTTTTTGGTAAGGGTTTTGCTTGTTACAAAAAAAAAGTTTTGAGTTTAATTTTTATGCCCCCATTAGGATATATATATTTTTTTTTGACTTATTCAGTATAAGTTTAAATTCAAGAGTACCAGAGCTTTCTGTGGGTTTTCCATTATATTCGCGCTCCTGGTTTTTTACTTTTAAAGGGAGATTTAAAAACAAAAAACCTATTATCATTTTGTTGTTGCTTTGGTTTTTATTATTGTTTCTTATATTATGTTTTTTTATTTATATTGGGTTCTATGTAATTTTTTTTCCCAACTTTTTTGTTGTTAAAATCTTTTCCAAAATTTTGGTGAAATAATATTCCTCACTTGATGCTCCCAAAGAAACCTTTTGTTAGGGGGATTAGGGCTGCCCCCCTTTTTCCGCTTTAATCTTCCTGAAACTTTTAAATTTCCCTACTTCCGGGTTTATTTCGAACCCCCCCACCAAAGGTCCCCCGGGTCCCGCCCCTTTATTAATCAGTAAAAAATCGGGGATTTTTTTAGGTATTAGCTTACAAGTATTTCTCCCTGTTATTTCCCCTGAGGGTAGCTTTTCCCCGTTCATTGGGCCCCTTCAAAAACTCCCCCCACAGGTTTGGACCTATCAACTGTTCCTCATTGATCCCGGGGGACTGTTTTGGTCAAATTTTATAGTTGCCGCCAAAGTATAACCAATCAAGGGTAATTCTATTTAGAAACACCATTGGGTCTTCAAAATTTCCCCTTTTACCCTTTAACCAATTTAAAACTCTTTTTTTTGGATAAAGAAAACTTTTTTGCGGGGCTCACAATTTTACTTTTTGCGGCAATCTCTTTTTAAATTATTTTCTCCACTCCCCTTTGGGTTTATTTATTTTTTACCCCCCTCCCCCCCATTGGTGTTTCTTTTATCCACGGTTTTTCCTTTTTTTTATTTTTTTTCTCCAACCCAAAAACCCCTTTGGGAGTGATTTTTTTTACATACTACCTGTAAATATATCCCCTTTAAAACAAAGTAATACAAATCAACCATTTTTAAATCAAATTTTTTGTTTTTATTTTTCGCAACCCCAAAAATCAAACACCAAATATGCCGGGATTCTCTGTATGAATCCTGGGTCTTCCCCTTCTTCTTCTTGCTTTTTCTTCCTTCTTGATTTACACCTTTTACCCCCCAAATTTTCTTTTCCCATCCCCTTTTCCCCTTTTAAAGGGGTTTCCAGTTTATTATCTGTTTAAAAAATAACAACCAATTTTTAACACTGTCGGCCTTTTTATATATTTAAAGTTGTCTGTCATTTTTTTCTTTTTGATGAAGCGCCGGGGTTCAAAACGGGGAAACGGGTAAAGTTTATTTTAAGTTCCTTTGTTTTTAATTTTGTCTCGGGTTTAAAGCCGCGGCATTTTTAAGAATAAAAAACTTTTTAAAAAGAAAAACCTTTTTAAAAAGGCTGTTTTTACTTTTTTCCCACGGGGCGCCGGGTCCATTTTTTTTCCCCTTTTTTCCCTTTTTTTTGGGAATCTCCCCCTACCCGGGCATCCGAGCGGAAAAAACAGAGACCCCGGCTGCCGTTTGTAAGGGCTACGGGTGTACAAAAATGCCCCGCAAAGGGTTATGAGTGTTGGGCCTCTAAAAAAAGAGCGCAAACACCAAAAGTGTGAAAAAGCTTTCTCTTTAGATCTAAACCCCCCAGTTACAGTATAACGCTATTGTGCGCCCCCTCCTCTTTTTCCTTTTTCTTTATAATTTTGTACATCCCTTTTTTTTTCA
>JAODAL010069054.1:0-16533 GCA_025379985.1 Phyllomedusa bahiana | reverse complement strand
CGCCGAACAAGGCGCGATCTTAATATATGATGCACAGATTTTAACCTTAATTATCGCATGATCTGGAGATTTCGATCACCATAAAAACCTTGCCGATTTCAACTTTGTCGATAAAAATCGCTCAACACTAGAAATTATGACTCCTTGAATACTGATGCTACAAAACGCTTGTAACGGTTGGCCTTTATAGATTTTACATTGGGATCCATTAGCTTCAAACTACATCTCTGTTAAACGTTATAATATGGTGCAACTCTTGCAAAGTAGACATACACCATGTAGTAGACCCAGTCTAATCACAGTCCCAAAATCTTGCCCATGTTGTCATGTTTCTCATGGTTAGGATAGTGGATCCTAAACCCCAGCCAGTGCTGAACTTAGCTGCAAGATTTCACCAGGTAATGGTTCCCCAAGTAGTCATCAATTGGCAGCCAGATGCAGCACTGACAACAAGACACAAGAGAGAAGACAAGACTAATATTTGGCTACAGGATTGGAGTTTGGTCAGATGGATGACACCAGGTGGATGAAAAAGCCAGTAGTCAGAAGCAATAATAACACCACAAGTTCCAGGCAAGGTTTGAGAAGTGTCAGAAGCATAGTTAGGAGTATGGCAAGGTCTGGATCGAACTGTAGAACTATAAAAAAAACAGGCAGACAACCCAAGAGTTAAAAGGTTTCACCATCTTATTGATTAGCTTTAAACATGTAGGCAAAGGTATATAAAGATTAACAAATACATTGCTATTCTGAAATTGCTTAACTTCAGAGTTAGAGCAGTTCTAATCTCCTGCTTCTTTACACCAGCTTCCCTAGCAGACTCGAACTGGCCCACAGGGGAATCCTCCGGTGGGCCTCTTAGCACGTTACACCTGAAATTATTTTTTAACTAGATGTATTTCCTCAGGAGAGCCAAAAAAGCATAAAAAAGAGGCAAAAATAATGCCAAGTATAGGAGGCATTTATAGTCATTTACATAAGCTGTAGGGTGGGCCCCAAAAATAAACTCCACCGGTGGGCCCATAAACAGCTCAACTGGTTGACCCTTTCCAACACTGTTCCCTAGGTTACCAACCACCTATCTTTGCTCTAGGAACAGTGGCCAGGCTTAGCTTAGTGACTCTGTTATCTTCTGTGTAAATCTACAACATACTTGCGGACTTTTGAAAGTATCCATCAGGGAGATCTTGAATTGAAGTGCACTATGAGCGCTGCCCTAGGCATAAGCATAGAGCACGGCCAGAATTTTAAATGACACATCCTCTTTTGCACAAAAGCCTTGCCCCTTTTCGCAACTGTCTAACAGCTCTGGAGAAAAGCTGTTTGCGGGATGTGATGTCACCCAGGTAATGCCACATCAGTCAGTTTCCTTTCAGGCTAGCTCCTATGCATCAAATTGTGTTTCTTTTTTGTGTTTTTTGCTTTTACTTTTTTATGTTGCTTTTAACACATAGAAGAGCAGTCTGCTCTGCTTTTCCATACAGTAAAGAGAAAGGCAAGCCCAACACATACCAACAAACAAAGGAACACTCTTTTGGCCTCTGTGGGGCGTCTCTGGATATGCTTACTGTATATGCGTGTTGTTTTCCAGGTGATTAGGGTGAATAAAGGGTGAATAAAAATGACTTAATATAAAAATAATAAAAAAGCATGTTTAAATTAAAAATGAACAGAATTTTGTGAATTCATGAACACAAAATCATAAAGGCACAATGTGCCCTTATTACTCTCCTTTATTTTGAAAAGCAGTCAGCTTATTTTTTGTAGCTGGTTCCACCTCTATAGCTGCAAGGCCAAGGTACAGTAGTGCTGCTATATACAGTATGTATGCCCCCAACAACACTTTTCTCCCTCCCTTTTAGAACATTGTCCCCTTTCCACACCATCTTTTAATTCTGCATTGCCCCCACTCACAGTACCATTGCTTAATTCTGCACTATCCCCACTTACAGAATTGTCTCTTCCTTCTGCACTAACCCCAAATCTTCTTTCCTGGACTATCTCCCCTCAGCTTCATCTCTTCCGTTTGCACTACTACCACCATCAACCCTTCTGAACTACAACCCCATAGATCCATCTCTTCCCTTTGTACTACTGCCCACCACCATCCCTTCTGGACTACCACTAACGGCTCCATCTTTTTCGTCTGCACTACCACCACCATTATCACTTCTGGACTACCTCCTCACAGCTCCACCTCTTCCTTCTGCACTACCCCCAACATCATCCCTTCTGGACTAGTTCATCAATGCTCTGTCTCTTCCTTCTGCATTACCACCCACCACCATCCATTCTAGACTTCCTTCCCACAGTTCCATCTCTTTCTTTTGCACTACCACCCACCACTACCCTTTCTGAACTACCTCCTCATAGCTCCATCTCTTCCTTTTGCACTACCACCCACCACCACCCCTTCTGGACTACCTCCCACTGCTCCATATCTTTCTTCTGCACTACCACCACCACCATCCCTTCTGAACTACCTCCCCATAGCTCCTTCTCTTCATTCTGCACTACCCCCAAAATCATCCCTTCTGGACTACCTCCCCACTTCTCCATCTGTTCATTGTGTGCTGTTGCCCACCACCATCTCTTCTAGTCTATCTACCCACTTCTCCTTCTCTTACTCCTGCACTACTACCCACCTACAATCCTTCTGGACTACCTCCCCACATCTCCATCTCTTTTTTCTGCATTACCCTCACTATCATGCCTTCTGGACTACCTCCACACAACACCATCTCTTCCTTCTCCACTGCCCCTCCCCCCATAACACCATTTCTTCCTTCTCCACTGCCCCTTCCCCAACACCATCTCTTCCTTCTGCCACACCACTCTCCTACTTTTCCTCTTACAGCACCAGTCACTTGCCTCACTATAAATCTCCCCTCTCAGGACCATCTATCTCTCCAGAAGTTCTCTTCATGTGTCTCCCTGTCATCTAAACTCCCCTCCCCCACAGCATCACTTCACCTCTTCCTTTCAGCATCACTCTACTTTCTATTTACTTACAAGGTCACTCAAATCACTCACAGTGCAATCTCTCCTCTTTCCCTAAGGCACCATTATGTTTCCTATGACCTCCATTCAGCACCACTCTCCCCTCCCCCATAGAACAGCTCCTCGGTAGGAGCATTTTCATACCCCCTGATATCATTTACGGCTGTGCTTCTAATTGTAGATGGCGCCAAATCTGAACTGACCTGCTGTGTAAAGCCCTGAACAATCGTGGTCTCTATGCTGCACAAATAATTAGATGACTCACTTATCCTAATGACAGGGGAGAGCAGCCTACCCTGCTCCTGACACCAATGCTCTGCCTCTTCTGTTATTTACTTCTGGCTGAGCGCTCCTCCTCCTTTCCTTCTGCTCTCCTCACTTGGGTGCAGGGCTAAAATCCTCATTGGTTTTAAACAGTGCCCTATATATTAGCAGCAGCAGGCTGCTGGTGTGGGGGAATTAACTGTCGCAAAAGTCCAAGAGCTCACTCTATTTTGTGAGAGTCTCCTGAATATTACGGGAGAGTTGGCAAATATGTTGTAAGTCATGATAACAGGAGCTGAGTCTGTGCCATCTGAAGCAGGATTTATCTGTAATGTACAACCAGACTACTGTTGCAATTGCTAAAATCAGAGCTAAAGCCAATTCTGGCCATTTAATCACTTAGATATTGCGGTCAATAGTCTAAGTCAGGCATCCTCAAACTGCAGCCCTCCAGCTGCTGGGAAACTACAACTCCCACCATTCCCACTGTTATAGATTATATAAATTCATGATGGGAGTTGTAGTTTCCCAACAGCTGGAGGGCCGCAGTTTGAGGATGCCTGGTCTAAGTGGTTTGACAGAGGGAGGGTGCTTCTTCTGTCTTCCACTAGCAACCCAGCCACATAATGCTGCTGATGGCCTCCAGTCGGTCTGCTATGGAAACTTATCAGGCCCTACTCGGAAGCAGAACATAATAGGTAATATAAGAGTTGGATAGTATATTGCAGTACAGAAATTTACCACAAGGAACTAAAACAAATATCAAGTAAGCGCTCAGTTTAGTTCCATAGTGAGACAAATAAAAAAAAAAGTTAAAAAGTTTAAAAAGTTAAAATGTAAAAAAAACACAAAAAAACTCTGTCTTTCCAATTACAAATGCTATTAAAAAGAGAATAGAAATAAAAAAAAATTCACATATTTGGTACCACTGCATCTGTAATGACCTGACCTATAAAACTGTTATTTAAACTGTAATTTATTATAAAATCAATGCTGTAAAAACTAAATAAAAAAGAAAAATCAATGCCAGAATTTCAGTTTTTGTCCACCTCATTAAAAGGGCATTAAAAGTGATCAAAAATTAATAAAAACCCCAAAGTGGTACCAATAAAAACATCAATTCATTCTGCAAGGAAAAAGATACGGTTCTCAGAATATAGCGATGCAAAGAGAAAATTCTTCTTGAAGATCATTGAATGTGCCCAGCGGTATACTCATTATTATACGAATGAACACGTCTGTCATATGAGCCTATGGGAAAAGGGGAAAATTCATTCGGATATGGACCACTGTATTTACTGTAACAGGTTTGTTAGAATTGATTTTAGATAATATGCATATCTTCACTATTATATAAAGATTGCCAATGATAATCTTAGTAACATTATTGCCATTTGTTAACAATGCATTTTTTTAATTCAGTTTCTGGATATGCTGCCAACAATCATGCGCTTTATACCCGGACCACACCAGGGACTAAACAAAAAGATGGAAAAACTTAATGAATTCATCCTGAAACGAATAAAAATGAATGAAGAGTCAATTGATCCAAACTCACCCAGAGATTTAATTGATTGCTTCCTCATTAAACAGCAACAGGTACCATTGGCTTTTATTGTTGTCCATTTCAACAAAAATAATCCAGCTAGCATAAGATGGTACAGTGGAGTGCGTGCTGATAGGTGTCAACATGTTACTGTGTAATATGAATAGTACTCCAGTAATAGTGTTTTTACCCAGTTTATTGAACGTTATGGCCAAATCTATACAAAAAGAGCCGTCAAATCCTTTTCAGGTGAGTTTTTAGCAAATAGCTGATAAGGCTGAAAAAAAGGCATGTGCTCATTTAGTTCAGCCTATTGTCCTACAGTGTTAATCTAGGGGAAAGCAATAAAAAACATAGGGTAGAAGCCAATTGTCCTCATTTTATGGAAAAAAAAAAATTTCCCGACTCCAATCTGAATAAATCCCTTAATCATTGTCCCTTTTCCAGAAGTCTAGTCACTATAATATGTTATATTTTTGCAATGTAGAAATACATCCAGACCCTTTTTGAACTCTGTTAGTGAATTCACCATGACAAATTCCTCTGGCAGAGAGTTCCACAGTCTTACTGCTCTTAGGGCATGTCCCCACAGCACGGGTCTTTGGCCGGTTTTTCAGACGGTTTGCGGTTTTGCAGACCGTCTGAAAAACCAGCCGAAAATGAGTACAATGGGGCTCTATAGAAAATCTGTGTAGCAGTCCCCACTGCACGGGTTTTCCGCCCGGCGGTTTTTCCGCCCACGGGTCGCCCGAAAAACGTTGTACGTGCACATTCTTCCGTCCGGTTTTCGGATGGAATATGTGCAAGTGAATGTGAAGGGGGAGGGCTTTTCTCTGCTCATCGCGGAGAAAAGCCGTCCCCCCAGTGGCAGGGGGGACGGCTGCAAAACAGGACAAATACTGGTTGGATAAACCGACCGGTATTTGTCCCTTGCCGTGGGGACGCACCCTGACAGTAAAGAATCCCTTTCAATGTTTATGTACAAATCACAGCTAGTTTAACTATACAAAGGGTCATAAACAACAGCAAAATCACAGAAACGTAATTAACCTAAATCCTAAAATATACCTTTTATTAAAAAGTATTAAAACTTATCTATTAACTACAAACCCACAAACAGTGTTATCAAGGAATAAAGACAGAGGGGTACCATCGAAACACAAGAGGGCACGTGTCCCTATGCTCTCCACTGGTATATACTCACAAGAGGCGGAGTTGTTGCCCCAAACAGGGTGGCCCAGCCTCTCGGTGGCTCACCCTAGTATATCACTACACTAAAAGGTCACATAGAACCCCTCTTCAATACAAAAGGGTATAATAAAATGCACAAATCATACCACTATTTGCAAAAAACAGACAGCAAGTAAAACACATAATAAGAAGTCTTACTGTCCTTCAACCAGATACCTCCATTACCCGATGCATTTCTCCCTCACAAATTACGAGGGTTCATCAGGGGAATAGCCATCAACAATCCAGAGATGTCAGATCCAAGATAAACACTGGCTGTCAGGGAAAGATGTGTATTTCATTATACCCTTTTGTATTGAAGAGGGGTTCTATGTGACCTTTTAGTGTAGTGATATACTAGGGTGAGCCACCGAGAGGTGGGGCCAGCCTTTTTGGGGCGACAACTCCACCTATTGTGAGTATATACCAGTGGAGAGCATAGGGACACGTGCCCTCTTGTGTGTCACTGGTACCCCTCTATCTTTATTCGTTGATAACACTATGTTTATGTACAAACATTCTCTCCTGAAGGCATAGAGGATGCCCCCTCTTGTTCTGGATCCAGTCCTGGGTATAAATAGATCATGGGAGAGATCTCTATGTTGACCTTTAATACATTTATACATATTTATTAGGTCACACTAAAGCCATCTTTTCCCTAAACACAAATCTTGCTAATCTTTCTGGGTATTGTAGTCCACCCAGTCCCTTTACTATTTTAATTGCCTGCTTTTAAGCCAGCTAAAGCTCTGCAATGTCTTTCCCGTGGTGGGTGCCCAAAACTGCCCTCAATATCCCAAGTGTGCTCTACTAGGGATCTATATAATGGGAGAGTAATATTCTCATCGTGTGGATCTATAGTCCTTCTGATATACCATACAGAACTAAACCCACAGCATCATGTAGTTCTATGTATTGTCCTGATTTTTAGCTGGATGTGTTGAATTTACTATTATTTTACAGAAACAGCTGCATATTTTTCAGTAAGATATGTTGCTATTGATTTTGTCAACAGGAAAAGGATAATCCTAACTTTGACAGGAATAACATGATATTTACGATATTCAACTTGTTTTTTGCTGGGACAGAAACAGTCAGCACAACTTTAAGATACGGGATCATGATAATTATGAGATACCCTGAAATACAAGGTCAGTAATTAACTAATAGTCTGATTTAGTTGGTAACTATTTATTAGATGAACAGTTGTAAACCATGAAGGAACCTAGAAGCAAGTGATGCAGTAGGTGAACATACACAACTTGATCAAACTGCGCACTAAACACCTTTATTTTTTGCATGTGGTGGTGTTTGAGAATTTACTTTCCCTTGGTGTCGGAGAAGCGGGGTGACAGTAAAGTGGACAGCAGATTGGAGAACAAGAACACATGGATACAGAGGGTTGACGAATCAATGCTGTAACAGTGAAACAAGAACAACAACAGGTTTTCTTAAGGCTATGTCTACACTGCAAAGGACAAAAAACGACCTGAAAATGAATTACTTAAAACGTTCATGAAACTGAGATTTCTGTCCACTGCCTGTCAAAAGCAGCTGAAAAAACGTCCGTTTTTTGGAGCGTTTTTCATTTTTTGGAGCGTTTTTTGAAGCGTTTTTGCTCTGCTTTTTAATGTATGCACAAATTAAGCCATTGGATGTAAACTACACCCTACAGTCAGAGTTAACATGTTAAGTAGTCACTTCCTTTAGATCACTGTAGCCATTGTGAGCACATTGTGTGCTGCTGCGTGCTACTACTTTATTAAATTTTGCACCAGATTCTTGCACCAAAATCCACAAAAACCCACATTATCTTTGCATACAGCAAGATAACTTTATTAGCATCAAAATCTGTAAAGAAAAGGATTTTAGCGCCAAAATCCCCAAAAACGCATTATTGCACCAAATCGCATAAAAAAAAAATATTTTTAGTGTCAGAAGCGAGATCACTTTATTAGCGCCAAAATTTTTAAAGATATTGATCTTAGCGGCGAAATCCGTAAAAAAACAATTTTTGGTGTCAAAAGCTAGATCACTTTATTAGCGTCAAAATCTGTAAAAATCCGCATTCTGGTGCCGAAATCCGTAAAAAAAAATTTTTTTGCGGCAAAAGCTAGATTGCTTTATTAGTGCCAAAATCTGTAAAGATACGGATTTTAGCCCCAAAAGCCATAAAAAAACGGATTCTGGCGCCGAAATTTGTAAAAAACTTATTTTTTGGTGTCAGAAGCGAGATCACTTTATTAGCGCCAAAATCTGTAAACAAAATTAGTTTAGTGCCAAAAAACTTAAAAAAAAGGGATTCTTGCGCCAAAATCCGTAAAAAAAAACTTATTTTTGGCGTCAGAAGCGAGATAGGGTTATTAGCGCAAAATCTGTAAAAAAAAATATTTTTGTGCCAAAAAACGTAAAAAAACGGATTCTTCGCCAAAATCCGTAAAAAAAACGTGTTTTTGGCGTCAGAAGCGAGATAACGTTATTAGCGCCAAAATCTGTAGAAAAATTTATTTTAGTGCCAAAAAACGTAAAAAATTGGATTCTTGCGCCAAAATCCGTGAAAAAGCGTATTTTTGGCGTCAGAGGCGAGATTACTTTATTAGCGCCAAAATCTGAAAAACAAAATTAGTTTAGTGCCAAAAAACTTAAAAAAAAAGGGATTTCTTGCGCCAAAATCCGTAAAAAAAACTTATTTTTGGCGTCAGAAGCGAGATAAGGTTATTAGCGCTAAAATCTGTAAAAAAAAATATTTTTGTGCCAAAAAACGTAAAAAAAGGATTCTTCACCAAAATCCGTAAAAAAAACGTGTTTTTGGCGTCAGAAGCGAGATAACGTTATTTGCGCCAAAATCTGTAGAAAAATTTATTTTAGTGCCAAAAAACGTTTAAAAAATTGGATTCTTGCGCCAAAATCCGTTGAAAAAGCGTATTTTTGGCGTCAGAGGCGAGATTACTTATTAGCACTAAAATCTGTAAAAAAAAAATATTTTAGTGCCAAAAAACGAAAAAAAAAAAAAGGATTCTTGCGGCAAAATCCGTAAAGAAACGTATTTTTAGCGGCCGAAGCGATATAACTTTATTCGCGCCAAAATCTGAAAAAAAAATAATTTTAGTCCCAAAAAAACGTAAAAAAACGGATTCTTGCGCCAAATCCGTAAAAAATGTATTTCTGGCGTCAGAAGCGAGAAAACTTTATTAGCGCCAAAATATGTAAAGAAAAGGATTTTAACACCAAAATCCGTAAAAAAAGGATTCTGGCGACAAAACCCCGTAAAAAATGTATTTTCAGCGTCAGTAGCGAGATAACTTTATTAGCGCCAAAATATGTTTAGAAAAGGATTTTAGCATCAAAATCTTTTAAAACAAAACAGATTCTGATGCCAAAATCTGTAAAAAACATATTTTTAGCGAAAAAAATAAGAATTCCGCAAAAATCTTTAGCGGCCAAAGAAAGATCATTTTATTACAAAAGGTACAAAAGGACACATCAGACACTTGTATGCAAATTTGATAAGGATTAACCTTTGTTACCACCCACTATTGGTGTAACTTGGGTCTCTGGGAGGGTTTTCATTGAAAAAACGCGCCAAAAAACGCGCCGAAAGGCGTCCGGCGCTTTACATAGACTGCTGTAGTAAATTTTCTGCCCTGCTCTGGTGTTTATTAGCACATGTTGCAAAATACGACCAGTAAAAAAAACGAGCAGAAAAAAGAAGCTCAGTGTAGACAGCAGGAGGGTTTTACATTAAGTCTATGGGAGATATTACAGTCGTTTTTCCAGCGTTTTTAAGTAGTGTTGAGCGTTTATTCGACAAAGTTGAAATCGGCAAAGTTTTTATGTTGATTGGAATTTCCAGTTTCATGCGATAATTTAGGTTAAAATCTGAGCATCATCTATTAAGATCGCCCCATTTTCGGCGCTTCCTGTCATTTTGGCAGCCAGCAAATCAGTTTACAGAATAGAGCAGGGTGAAATGTGTGTGCGACGTCATGATGGGATGTGTTTTTGGTTCGATGGCTGGAAAAATCACATGACTCGTTTTACATAGAACAGCCCTTCTGTTCAGCCTCATTGTCTCTCAGCGTCTCATAGGATAGGACCTGCGCTCTGCATGTGTCCAAACAGCTCAGCGAAATTAATCTATTTCTTCACAGAGAAAGCTCTACTGTTAGCTGTGATCCTTCCCAACTTAGTTAGATTAGAGATTGGAAGATTTTATGTAGTTAGGTAGAGAATTTTAAGGAGCATCTAACCGCTTTAAAGTCACGGGGGGGGAGAGGTGGGGGGCCCCGCGGGCGAACACAGACAAGCTCTATAAAGAATACTGGATTTTAGTTCACCAGACTTAGTGTAGACATTGCACTGCAATAGCTTTTTTTATTAACAGTTTTCTATTGAAAAATTTCGATATTGGGGAGCCTGAACTTATATTAGGATACACATTTTCTAGTAACTGCAGGTCTCTTTGTTAGGTGCAAAACTCCACTTTAATTATCAGTAACATTTCAGATAGGTGTTAGTTTTCAATTTGCCCATTCCACCTTTGTTGATATATCGCTTGCAGTTAAATTAAATCCAGCAATTTTGTAGTCAGCACAGGTTGATAGGTGCCAAAAAAAAACCTTTTTTTTTCAGTAAAAATTACAGAAAACGTTTTTTTTTTAAACTTTTTGGCGAAAACAGCTTTGTTCATTGGGGGCACCTTGCATTTTAAGGGTAAATTTAAAAAAATTGTGAATTTACACAGGGGGAATTGATGGGTGAAAATTTTTTCCTTTTTTTATCGAATACTTACAGATACGTGTTTTTTGCACTTTTGTCCATCCGATTTGTTGATAGAGCCTCCTTGCAGTTCTTTTTGGGAATCCAGCAATTGTGTATTTAAACCACAGGTGTTTTTGATGGGTCCCAAAAAAATTACCTTTTATTATCCAAATACATTAAAGGACGGTTTTTTTTGCACTTTTGCCCAGCCCAGATTTGTTGTTTGAGCAACCTGCATTTAAAAATTTGAACCCAGCAATTGTGTAGTTCCCACGGGGAAAATTTGATTAGGTCCCAAAAAAATACCTTTTATTTCCGAAACATTACGATACGTTTTTTCTTGATTTTTTGCCCAGCCCGGGTTTTGTTGTTTAGATCAGTTTGCATTTAAAATTTAAATTCCAGCAATTTTTGTTTTGTTTTGGAGGGGTTTTGAGAAATAGCGGGTAAATTTGCCGTTTTTTAAAAAAGATTTTTCCCAAAAACTCTTCATACCTTCCAAATTTTTATATTTTAAATTGGGCAAAAATTCGGGGGGTAAGCGGAAAAGGGGGGGGTTGGGACAGGGAGGTGAGGGTACGGGGAAAATTGGTGCCCTTTCCCTTTTGTTTGTGGGACAACACCCCATCCCAGCGGAATGGGTTCATTTGGGAAGGAAACCGTAAGGCATGTCATCGCGGGGGTCAGGGCCCTGTGATATAAAAACAAAACATCATCGCCAATCGTCCTTCATTTGGTTTTTGAAACCCCTGCATCCAGCACAATTGGTTTTGAATTTTTGGGGGGCCTTTTTTGGGGGTGAAATGCAGCTTGGATTTTACAGGTCATTGAAAAAATGGGGTTTTTTAACGGGACATTTTTCTTCAAAATTGTAAAAAGTGGCCAAGGGGGATGGGCTGTGGGAAACGGGAAATTTGGTGGGAAAATGTTTTTTTGGGACACTTTTAAAAAATGATTTGTTTTTGCAAGATTTTTAAAACATGTTTATAAACCCCTTGTTTTGAGAAAACCCCATTTAATCCCTTTAAAAAAAAGGGAAAAATAAAGACTTGGTGGGTTTCCCAACCTATTTTAAAAAATGTGTTTTTTTAAAATTTTAAACTACAAAAAAATTTGCATGTACAAAATAGTGGAAAAAAAAAACCCTCTGAATTTACAAGGGAGGTACGGGAAAACCTTGACCAGGGGTAGGTTTTTTCAGAGGACATGGGGGATGGCGAAGGGGCAGAGAACAAAGTCAGAGAAAATTTTCCCTCCAGCACTTTGATTTAAAATGAGAAAAAGAATGCCAAGAAAAAGGGCACCTGGGTGGAACAGGAGCTTTAAACCACCAGTATTTCCAAGTGAAGTAAATTTGGGTTCCGCACTTTTAAAGGAGGGGCAAGGGGTAAAACAGGACAAGGACAGAAAATGTTCCCGTTTAAAAAAAATTTGGTGGTTTAAAGGGTCCTTTTTCCGGGGACTTTTTAATTGGGGTTTTTGCAGGTTTGGGGCTCATGGGGGCTTGGCCCAGGACAGGTTTGGTTTAATGTCCAGTGAAACTAAAATGGGGGTTGAAAAAACTCCTTTTCCCGGGCCCTTTTTAAACTGTGGGTCAAGGGCAGGTTTAAAAGGTATTTCTTTCGGTACAGGACGGGTATTGTTTTAAAGTCCAGTTCAACTAAAATGGTTTGGGTTGGGAAAAACTCCTTTTTTCCCGGGACTTTTTTAAAAAGTGGGGGTTTATGAGGTTTGGGGGTCTGCTGCGTTCCAGAACAGGGTTTTTTAAGTTCCGTTAAGTAAAATGATGGTTCAAATAATTTCTGCCCTTTTGGCACTTTTTAATTTGTTTGGGGGTTTCAGGTTTAAAGGGCTTTTCTGGGGGTACAAGACAGGGATAGTGAATGGTCTTTGACTTTTTTTCTGTGGCTTTTTTAGCCTTTGGTGTTTTGCCTAAAATGGTAGACGTATCCATTTGGGTGTTTGGGGGATGTTAATTTCCCGCTTTTCCAAACCCTGTTTGGGGTTGTAAGGGGAAAGAAAGGGGTTTGGGTTTCTCTCCCCTTATTTAATGGTAAACGAAACATTTTTCTATATCGACTATCGACTATCTTGTCGATGATGGCCGACTTTTCCCACCTTTGACCCATATCGTTTGGGCCCAAAGTAAACGCTAAAAAATAGTTTTTAGAAAATGAAAAAAAACTGAAAAAAAAAGGGGGCGTTTTTTTGTGCAGTGTAGACATAGCCTAACGGGTTTAAACCCGTGTCTACCGGGAGCCGAAACCCTGGTTTTTTTCACTCTTTAAATGTTTCTTTGGGAGCAAGGGCCCGTGGGAAAAGGGTTCCCCCCTTCGTCAACCCCCTGTATCCCTGTGTTCTTGGGTTTTCCAATCTGCTGTCCAATTTATGTACCCGCTTTCCGCACCAAGGGGAAAAAATAAATTCTCAAAAAACCAACACTTTAAAAACACACACATTAAAATAGTGGAAAATTTTTAAATGAAATTTTGGCTGTACTTTTTACTTGCAAAAAATAAAAGGGGTTTTGTGCGCAGTTTGATTTAATTGGGTTGTTACCTTCTGCTTTAAGGTAGGCCCTTTTAGATAGGTCCCTTAAAAAGGGGTTGCCCTCATAAAAGAATGCTTTCAAAATGTAGGACCCAAAAATTTGAAAAACGTTTTCCCAAAAATTTATAGGGTGTTTCATTTTTTTTGGGTTAAAGGAGCTACAAGTGTTTTTTATCACCTTCTGTGTCTTTTGGGTTTCCCCTAATTTAAACCCCCCCTGTTTTTTTCCTTTCCCCTGTGTTTGTTTATCTGATGCGGGAGTGAAGTAATCCCCACAGGCAGCAGTTTTTTGGAAAGTTGTGTGTTATCTGATTTTTTTTAGACAACAGATAATTATCTACTGTTTATATTAGCTCAGCAGCTTTCCCCTGACTCTGAGAAGGTTTTTTATTTAATTAGACTGAAAAAACAGAGAAGTTAAATTACACGGAGCCCCATATGCTAATTGCAGACAGCTTAAACCGGGGAAAGTCACAGGCAAAGAAAATTATTTCTTTCATGCATCCTATGAAACTTTGAGAGGGAGAAAAACCCCTTTTTATTTAAATACATGATGAAGAGGAAAGTAACGTAAACTCGGCTTGTTTAAACCAGGGCCCTCACCACTCCGTTTCTTTGCTTCCTCTGACCCCTTCTTCCTAACTCCAATTTTTCTTTTTAAAAAAACCAGGGCGTTGCTGGGGTCAAAAAACTCCGGGGCCCAAAACTTTTGTTTTTTTGTCAGTAGGGTGGATTCACACGGATTTTTCAGCCACTTTGGGGGAACTGTGTTTTTCAGAGAAAACCTTTTTTCCCTGTCAAATTTTTGCTATTCCCATAGATCCCGCCCTCACCTCGCGCCCGTACAAAAAAAATCAGAGCTGACAAATTATTTTTCAAAACCGCTCACCTTGTTTGCAGTGCAATATCCAAAACAGTCCCCAAAACATTTTCCTATACATGCAAATTCCGGGAAATGATTTTTTAAAAAAAAAAATCTACAAAAAAAAGACCAAACTTTTATAAAAAATCAAATAATCTGCAGCCCGACCAAAGAAACCCCCCAACAGTAAAATTTTAGTGTAAAAGGTTTTGAAGTTGTATTTATGCCTAAGTGCCCAGATAGTGGTAGTATGTTGTAGTGGGTCTGCAGAAATAAAAAGTGATTCACTGCAGTTAATTTATGACTCACGGAGACGTCTTTTTGATTGGCGTCGTTCCTTTTCCCTTTTTTCTCCTCCGGTTCACCCCTTCTGTTTTTTTCTCCCGGCCAATACTTCCTGCGTTTTGGAAAACCAAATATCTTGAATCCTCACATTTCGAATTTCCTTACTTATAGGTATTAAGTCCCCTCAGTTAGTTAGGTGTTAGGTCCCCTCAATTAGGAGGGATATAAATTAGGGCCCTTTGGAAAGGATTTGATATGGGTCAATGTCAGGCAGTTATAAAATTAGGGTCTTTGTCAGAAGGTTTAAATAGGGGTCCCCTGGGCGGTATATGATATAGGTCAATCAGGCAGGTATATAGATTTAGGGTCACTCTCGGCGGTTTTTGTATAGGGTACTCGGGAGGTATATATTTTTGGGTTTTCTTTGGCAGTAATATAGTTTAGGGAATTTTGGCAGGTACATATTATAGGGTCACTCTCGGGCAGTTATAGTATGGGTCCTCTAAAGGTGGGGAATATGTTATGGGGGACTAGGCAGGTTATAGGGGCACTCGGGAAAGTATTAGGGGCACAGCAGGTATATAGGGGGGAAGGCAGGTATTGGGGGGCACGGGCGGTATATAGGGGCTCGGCGGGTATATGGGGCTCAGGCAGTATATGGGGGCCCCAAGGGGGGTATATGGGGGACAAGGCCGTTATGGGGGCACACGGGAGGTTTTCCAAGGGGGTATATAGGGGCACAGGCAGATATAGGGGCACAGGCAAGTTTTAGGGGTCGGTTGGTATATGGGGCGGCGGATATAGGGGTCGGGCGTATAAAGGGCACAGGCCGTATATGGGAACAGGCGTATATGGGGGACGGCAGGTATATGGGGGACACAGGTAGTTATGGGGGCACTGAGGCAGGAAAACGGCTTAAAAAAATAAAAAATTTAATATACCTTACCCCCCCGGCGAGCGCGCTCTGTCCTCTTCAGTCTGCGCCCCTCCGAGCTCTGGGTGCAACCCTATGACGACTTGGGCCGAGGACAGGCAGCGGCGCGGAAGTAATTACATCGCATCACTCCAAACTCAGCAGCATGGGCCGCGTTGGGGCCTCAGCCCCTAAAAGGAACCCCGGGGCCCCGTGTAAGACCTGGGGCCGTCGCCTGTTTGCGGGGGGGGGGAGCCTTTGCTCTATGCTCGCAGAAGCCCTTGGCTCATGTTCGTCCAGGGAGCCCTGAGCTGAAGGGCCCGTCGGTGCCCCCCCAGGGGAAAACCGGGCCCTGTTTAAAATCCCCCCTACGGCTGATCCCCCACTTTGGTGTATATAGGGGTAATTCATAATGCGTTCCTTGCCCTTTCAATATCATGGCCTTTTTGTGTTTTTGTTTTAAAATACAACAAAAACCGTTTAAAGGCAGTAAAAAGTTGAGTCATTTTGAGCCCTGATATGGGGTTTTATGTCAAATTTACTTTTCTACATCTCTATGTTAAAGTTTTATGGTATTACACGCATACTTATAAGGGGTTTTGATGGTTTTGGATTTTTTTTACAGGAAACGCAGAGAAGGGAATAGGGCCCCGGGGGGTAAAAAGGTTACAATTTTTCATGCCCCCAAAGGTCGTATGCAAAATTGCTAGCAGTTTAAAGGGATGTAGAATATTTTATTGCTTTATTTTTTTGATGGATGTACAGATGTGAAGAATATAAACTTGCAGATAACCCTGATACCCTTTTTACGGCACAAATATTTATTAAAAATTTGATATGTTTTTAGTGGCTTTTAAATTTCAATTTTTAAAAAGGGAAGATTCCCTTAAGGAGAGAAAGAAAGAATGGCTTGTAGAGTTTGTTTTGCCTTTTGCCCTCTACTTGCATTGCATATACAAGGGATTTTGGGAAAGGGGTGAGAAGCCCACAGCCCCTTGTTGGATGTAACAAATCCTCATTTGCTTTTGACCCACCGAGTCTTGAGAAAGCAAAGGATTTTAGCCCGCCAGTATCTCTCATCTGAGCAAAAAGCGTTTGGGTTTTTGTCCTCTCAGGCGGAAC
>JAODAL010069053.1:0-16533 GCA_025379985.1 Phyllomedusa bahiana | reverse complement strand
TTATTAAATTTTTTCTAAAACATAAGGCATGGTTCAAATCTGTGTCTGAGGTTCCTTTTGAAGCCCTAGGCACAGATTTCAGAGAAAATAACCACCAGGAAGGTCAGAGACCAGACAAACCCTATTGCAGTCAATGGGGTCCATCGAGTGTCTTTGGTGTCCGGCATTCAACGGACCAACCAAAGCCTCTGTGAAGGAGGTCAGAATGAAACTTCTTAAGAACATGTGAACCAGACATAATAGTTCTATGTCAGGTTTTTTGTAACCATTATTCCTTTATAGGAAACCTTCCATGTTGAAACTACACAGTTGACTTTTTTTGAAGGTAGACTATCCCACTGGTGTAGGAGTGTAGTTCACAGATGAAGCGGGGCTCACCGTGGCGCACACATTTAGGCTTCTTTTTTATGGTCACATTATAACGTTTGTTGTATTCATATAGTAAGTGGTCTAAATAGGATCATATTCAATCAGGGGAATGCAGCTCTGGAGAAATGTAGAGTGCAACTTCTCCAAAAAAACATTCCTTTTACAAGGACTTCCACCCCTGATCTAGATCAGATTCTTCTGTCACTGAATTCTAATTTCCTTAGTATACTTATATTATCTTTATTCATGCAGGAAACCATTTCTTTGGAAGAGTATTTTTCACTTTAATATGTTTCAGTGTTTATCTTTTTACTTTCATAAGCTAATTAATAAACCAACTATATGTAATGCATATAAATGAATAGATTTCCCATATAAATCATGTTGAGTTCTTGGCTTAGGCTTATGAATAACATTTTACACAAGATGAAACTTTGAAATAAATTTGTATCAATGGAATCACACTACTACCTGAACACTACCCTGAGCTGTTCATCAAAAAACAGTGTGGTAATACATCAATCTATATATGACAGTTTTCTGGTGCGCAAAAAAGTTTTTGTGCAAATCTCATGCAAAAAAAAAGTCAATAGCTTTGTGTTTTTATACTGCCAAGAAGTGGAAGAGGCTTTGTGATAGGGGGAATGACATCTCACAGATCAATGCATTCACTATAGTTTATACCAGAAAATAACTTAAATTAAGATAACAATTTACATCAACTCATAGGTGGAGTAAATTTCTGAGTAGGTTGCTCGGACACTAAAAGATCCACCAAATTCATTTTCATTTTTAGTGATGAGCGATTACGTCGACTATCGTCATCGGGTCGATAGTCGATATCGTCAATTATCATGACGATTTCCGATAGTCGATAATAGATTATCGCCGAAGACCATTAAAGTCTATGGGAGAGGAACAACCCCATTCATTCTTACGCCCAAAAACAGGGCTGGAGAAGCTGGAATTAACATCCACAACAGTAAACTGGATACTGGAAATCCTAGGCAACACAGAAAAAATGTCACAGACCATTCACTATCCCTGTCTTGTACCACAGCATGACCCTTAAACCTGCATGACCCACAGATTAGAAAGTGCCAGAAGGCAGTATTATTTGAACCATCATTTTACTTGAACTGGACATTGATTATCCATGTCCTGGGCCACAGCATGAGCCCCGAACCTGCATGACCCCAGATTAAAAAGTGCCGGAAAAAGGAGTCTTTGAACCACCATTTTAGTTGAACTGGACATTGACTATACCTGTCCTGGACCGCAGTATGACCATTAAACCTGTTTGACCCACAGATTAAAAAGTGCCAGAAAAAGGAGTCTTTGAACCACCATTTTAGTTGAACTGGACATTGACTATACATATCCTGTAACACATCATGACCCTCAAACCTGCATGACCCACAGATTAAAAAGTGCCGGAAAAAGGAGTCTTTCAACCACCATTTTAGTTGAACTGGACATTGAATTTACCTGTCCTGGACCGCAGTATGACCATTAAACCTGTCTGACCCACAGATTAAAAAGTGCAGGAAAAAGGAGTCTTTCAAACATCATTTTAGTTGAACTGGACATTGACTATACCTGTCCTGGGCCACAGCATGAGCCCCAAACCTGCATGACCCCCAGATTAAAAAAGTGCTGAAAAGGAGTCTTTTTAACCACCATTTTAGTTGAAACTGGACATTGACTTTACCTTCCGGGCCACAGCATGACCCCAAACCTGCATGACCCCCGATTTAAAAAGTGCCGGAAAAAGGAGTCTTTTAATCACCATTTTAATTGAACTGGACATTGACTATATACGTATGTCCTGGACCGCAGTATGACCCCAAAACCTGTCTGACCCACAGATTAAAAAGTGCCGGAAAAAGGAGTCTTTCCACCACCATTTCAATTAAACGACATTGAAATATCCATTCCTGGACTGCAGCATGACCCAAAAACCGCCCCCAGGTGCCCTTATGGACCATCAGCAAAAAATTTCTCAATAAGAAATAAACTATATTAAAAACAACTAGTTTTCCATTACTGCTGCTGCTAGAGCTACTTGCCATTCTAATGGTGACATTGTTCCACCGTGACATTAGAATGTGAAGCAAACGAAACAGATGTCCCCAGTAGGTCAACAAGGCCTGTCTGAAAATCCTTCATTCTACTGTCAAGTGGGTTGGAGGAAATTATTGATCAAGGCGGGAGAGGATATAAACGAGGATCACGCAGGTTCAGCTAGCAGGGCCGCAGTGGCCGTGACTGGGAGGACAAGGAGGTAAGACTGCTGGATGCAGGTTGCATTAACCACTGAAGAACAGATTGGCGATGCTGTTCGTTACTGAGATTCACAGGGCCCTGACCCAGTGATGACAGGCCTGATGATCCTGCAACCGACGATCCGCTGGCTTGGATGTTGTCGCCAGCACTGGAAGGAGCACCTTCTCTCGTACCTCTAACTCCATGTCCTACCCCCCTCTTTGCTCACTTACCACCTGCATTTCGCTCCATGTTCAGAAAGATAAAAATTTAAGAAGGTATGGAAGAGTTTGTGACAGTCTCTTATTAAAAGACGGCAAATCACAGATATTCTTAAATCCCTCTAATTTCCTACAGCCAACTAGGGGTTAGAAACTGAAATGTTTCTACGAATACCTGTGAAATGCGGTCCTGGTGGGAAAAACCGTAAGACAAAAAACAACAGTGTTCTTCCTTCAATCCCCGGGATTTTTCAACTGCCGTAGGACTAGGAATTGATAGTTTTCAACAAAATATCATACAAGTGCGCTATTTGCGCCAAACTGAGATTCAACGAGCGCAAAAAAACTATTCAGAAAATACACGGATGAGAAAAGGAGGTTTTTGCACCAATGAAATACACCTGCAATTACTAGCAAATTTCTGTATCCTGATATAAGTACAATATAGGTCTCTGAACAAAAATGGCCTGCGCCAAAGTGTAAAACACCTAATTAAATTGTGTACAGATAATAAAAGGTGGGTTTTGCATCTATGAAATACAACAGCAATTACTAGCAAATTTCTGTATCCTAATGTAAGTACAGGGTGGGTCTTTGAACAAAAATGGCCTGCACAAAAGTGAAAAAAACCTAATTAAGTTGTGTACGGATAATAAAAGGTGGGTTTTGCACCTATGAAATACAACAGCAATTACTAGCAAATTTCTGTATCCTAATGTAAGTACAAGGTAGGTCTTTGAACAAAAATGGCCTGCGCCAAAGTGAAAAAAACCTAATTAAACTGTGTACGGATAATAAAAGGTGGCTTTTGCACCTATGACATACACCTGCAGTGACTATAAAAATTCTGTATCCTATTGTAAGTACAAGGTGGGTCTTTGAACAAAACTGGGCTCCACAAAAGTGAAAAAAAACCTAATTAAATCGTGTACGGATAATAAAAGGTGGTTTTTTGCACCTATGAAATATACCTGCAGTTACTAGAAAAGTTCTGTATCCTAATATAAGTACAAGGTGCTTCTTTAAAAATCTCAGCCTAACTAAGAACTGAAATTCTCTAATCTACCTATGTTCTAATGTTCACAGCTTAAAGCATAGTTGTCTGTGTGAACAAAGATAACTGTGTCGCTGAGCTGTATTGAGGAGAAAGCTAACACACGTCCTGCTCTTATGAGACACACTGACACACTGATGCTGAACAGGAGGTCATGTGATTTTTCCAGCCAATGACCATACACATCACAGTAATGACGTTGCACACCCAGCTGATCCTGCTCTATGCTCTAAGCTGATTTGCTGGCCGCCAAAATGACAGGAAGCGCCAAAAATGGCGCGATAGTGATAGATTATGCGCAGATTCTCACCTCAATTATCGCGTGATCGGAAATTCTCGATCAACATAAAAACCGTGCCGATTTCAACTTTGTCGATTATAATCGCTCAACACTGTTCATTTTCAGTCACATCATCTCTATGGTGTTGTGACATAGCTCTTCATATATTTTTTGCTTTACCCCTGGAACATGTGCAGTGATGTGGGGTGTTCTGTCCTCCATCTTATCTGTAAGGTGAATGAAGCTGAGGATAGTACACCTTTTTCTGCTGTATGTAATAAGTTGTTGTAACAAATTCTGGAAGACATCATTTAAGCCTGGAGAAAAGATTTAGAGACCAGACTTTTCTGACAGATATTGCTAAACTACATTCGCTGTATTAAAAGTTGGCTTTACAGGTCGTGCTGCATCTACAGATAAACACATGGGCATCTTCTGAACCATAGATATGTCATCAGTGGCGAAGCTACAGGGGTTGCAGTGGTCGCACTTGCGACAGGGCCCCTGAGCCAAGGGGGCCCCGCAGGCCCCCACTCGCCACATGCTGCATCGCTGGCTCACATAGAGCCCGCTACGCAGCGATTGCAGCCTGCGCGGTGCAGGCGGCGATGAGGCTAAGCGGCCGGCATACACCGATACCGGCCGCTTAGTACAGTGAAGGCCACGGCGTGATGAGATCATCTCATCGCGCGGCTGCCTCCTCGGCCGCACAGTTGTCATAGGCTGTACGTCCGAGGAGCGTCCCTGCGTGACGCGGCCAGCACCGGGACGCTCCTCGGCTGCACAGCCTATGACGACTGTGCGGACGAGGAGGCAGCCGCGCGATGAGATGATCTCATCGCGCCGCGGCCTTCACTGTACTAAGCGGCAATCGCTGCATAGCGGCCGGGAAGTTAAGGTAAGTATTAGTGTTATTAATTTCTGCTATCTGCCTGTACCTCACTATATACCTGCCTGCCTGTACCACACTATATACCTGCCTGTACCTCACTATATACCTGCCTGTACCTCACTATATGCCTGCCTGTACCACACTATATACCTGCCTGCCTGTACCTCACTATATACCTGCCTGTACCTCACTATATACCTGCCTGCCTGTACCTCACTATATACCTGCCTGCCTGTACCACACTATATACCTGCCTGCCTGTACCACACTATATACCTGCCTGTACCTCACTATATACCTGCCTGTACCTCACTATATACCTGCCTGTACCACACTATATACCTGCCTGCCTGTACCACACTATATACCTGCCTGCCTGTACCTCACTATATACCTGCCTGTACTTCACTATATACCTGCCTGTGTCTATCTATATACCTGCCTGTGGGGAGCTGTACCTATCTATATACCTATATATGGGGACCTATAGTGGTAGGGGGCCCGAGCTGAGGTTTTGCACCCGGGCCCCTGAGTCTCTAGCTACGCCCCTGTATGTCATGTATTATGGCAGAGAAGGGTGCTGACAAGAACTGATACATTCTCTTTAAAAGGGTAATCCACATTAATTATTTCAAATAAATTTATGCTGGGGCTGCAGTAGTAAAATAAAAAAGTTGATACTCACCTCTGTCTTCACCTCTGTTGCAATGCTGGCTCAGTCTACCATTTGCTGTTTACTTTTTGGTCCTGGTAGCTGGAACCTCACTGCTAATTGGCTGAAGCGCTCTTTTGACATTTCATAACATAACCGTTCTGAAGTGAATGTATCAGTTTTTAATTTTACTACCGCAGCATCAGCATAAAGTTATTAAAAAAAGATAATAATTACATAAACAACCCCTTTAAAGGGGTTGCCTCACCACGAATTCACAGAACCAAGAGCAGTTTTATCTACATTTCTGTCTCTTTCTTTTCATTTCTGTGTGGGTGATGAGAATATCAGTTCTATAATCAAAGATCTTCTAATTGTAAAGTGCTACAGAGTTAAAGTAAATAAAAGTAATTAGTCTCCTTTGTTTGTTAGATCAGATAACTCTCAAGCTATCAGCATCCTGTGTGCTAACCTGTGATGACTCTCTCCTGCTAACAAATAAAACAAACAGCAGAGAGAGCAGGGGAGAGCAGGTCAGTAACTTAGAGAAACCTGAGTGCATTAAGAGCAGGTAAAACGACTTGTATCTCTTAAACAAATCAAAATAAACAAAGCAGTATATATGGAAAATGTCTTCATTTACTGTTCACTACATGTTGAAAGCTAATCTTTGTAGTGAGACAACCCCTTTAAGTTCAATAGCAGCTGTAAAAATACTGTTGAAATGAGCTGCCATATTGGTAACTGCGGGCAGACAGAACTTTATAAGATGAATGGTTGCATGAAAGGGAAGATGGATATCCATGTAAGAATTTAGGAAAATAAATGTCAGGTATACGTTTTACCCTGGCAGCCAAATGTAATTATTTTTATTATATAATATAAAATAGTGTTTTAAATGTTTCTACCATTCTGATGAATCACTCAAGTGCTCATTATAAATTTATGCTAAGGGAATATTACACTTTAGACTTCACCTATTATTACCATTAAATAGCACTAAATAATCAAAGGCAGGGGCAAACTTCTCAGCTAGCCTTGAACAGTGACTTTTCGTGAGAAAATTTGAACGTTATATATATGATTCTGTCCCAACTTGCTAAATTTTTTTCCAACTTCCAGACATTTTTATGAATGAGATTCTTCTCTGTTGACTTATTTTGTGTAGGAAATATCCTATTGATTATTCTGCTGCCGCAGTCATCAGTCAGGGACACAAGCATAAACCCAATAGTTCTGACACATTAACCAGCTGATATAAGAATGACCTTTCTTCAACAAGCCTGAAATCAGAAAATGATAAATGAGTGTTTGGTGTTATACTTTTGTGTACTGTATAATGTGTGGTCCTGACAGAGAAGTGGAGAATTGTATCTTGACATGAGAACACAGCTCTGCAACACACAGCTAATAATAATCTAATATTACTCTTCTTACCTACTGTTGAAGGATCTATTCAGTTCCTCAGGTTTTAACACATATTGCTGTGCAGGCTGCCTTTTATGGCAACAGATTGAGATTCGCCGATTGTTATGAGTATGTTATTTATATAATATAAGTGGTATGTGTGTCATGTCATTGTGCTTAACAAATAAAGCTTTATTCTGGTGCATGTATAAATCTGTATCATTGGAAGTTTTCGATGGTATTGTATGTACTCCTATTCTTGTCTGGAATATTTATGTTCATTTTTGTTTTAGAAAAATATTTTTACTACAGCATTTAAATCAGAGTTTTTCTAGGATAAAACATTGATTGCCTATCCTTTCACCGTGCACCCACACCAATCATAAACTATGGCATCTCAGCCCATTGATATAAACAGAAAAAGGCCTAATGTATGGACAACTTCCATGCCCCATGGCTTGGGAAATGGCTCACATTTTTATTTGCTTCTGCACCTCGGGAAAAAATAATGAAGTCAAAAACCCAAAAAAGTTTTAAATCCACTGATATTTATTCTTAAACTACCACTCTTTTCCTATTTTATTATTATTATTATTATTATTATTATTATTATTACTGCTACTAATATCACTATTATTATTAATAGTATTTTACTGATGTACAGTTTTATTCTATTATTATACTATTATTACCAGTACTTTTTTTTTTGCCACTATCCTGATTGATAAACTAATTTCTATCAATGTGTCTATAGATGTTGATCCATAAGAAGGAAAAAAATTCTTATTTTTTTCTGATTGTGATAATAAGACCTGGTTCATATCAGAGCTGTGGGTTCAGAACCTAGGCAAGTTCCGTTGGAAAGGATGGAAAATACAGAGCAGCAAGCTGCACAACAGGAGAAATCCAATGGAGCCATTGTAGTCCATTGGTGTCCATTGTACAACGGGTCTATTTGCACCAGATGTGAAAGAGGCCTTATATTGTTTTTACTTTTTTAAATATTATGGTTTTTATTATTATTAGGGTATGTTCACACGGCTTATTTTGGCACGCATTTCGCCGCATATTTATGTGACGAACTGCGCACCACAATTACGGTAATCCATAGAGAGGTATGGGTTACGCATCGTTCCCCCGCACGTCCAATGCGATCGTATTGTACGCACGGAGGGAGAATTGACATGTCAATTGTTCACGGCGATTACGCGCCGCAAACAATGCATGTTAATGGGGCCGGTGGGCTGCCGCCCTTTCTCCCCCGTGCTTTGTAAAGACGCGCTGATCAGGGAGTGCTTCCAAAGCACCCGGTATATTGCGGCGCGTACTATACGCGCCAGAATACACCGTGTGAACATACCCTTACTGCTATAAATAATAATAATAACATAACCTTGTAAATGTAACAATAGTAAGGTTTTTACAATAATGTTACTAATGTCATACTGTAACTATTTTAACCAATATTTCTATTCTAATCTTTTTCTAATCTTTTTCATATTATTTTCCTACTTTTATAGTCAATGTTCCTTTCTATACATCTGTTGATTAAGAAAAAGACAAAAACCCTGAAAATGTTCACCCAATTTGTGCCACAGGATCAACCAACTCATGTTGTTATCTGTCATTACTGATTAGTATTTTATACTATTACTACCAATATTAACTTTCTATATACTGTTACTTTACTTAGTATTATAACCTAATATTACAGCTATTACTGTATCTGATTGCAGTTATTCTCTCCTTACTACTATTACTGTTACAATTACACTAGTTTAATTTTTCTATTATTAACAATAAGGTCCCTTAAGAAAAAGGCAAACGGTCTGGTCACTTTTGTATGTCACAAAAAATATTTCTTCCTGATCCTGGAAAATGCAATTAGTTCTAGAACTCTATATAAACCCTAAAAATTACATTTACATATAGCTCAGTATCATTATTATTTAATTACTTTTGTTGCTATTATTATTATTAATGGGGTTATTATTGTTATTATCATCATTATTATAATACTAGTTCTACTATTTATATTAATGTAGACTTACTATATAGATTTATCATTTCAACTATCATTACACTGTTGTAATTATTATTTCGTTATTATTGCAATTATGCGATTTTACGCTTTAGGTTAGATTATTGCTGTAATTATAATATATATTATATAATAATACCTTATTACAGCTGCTGTATGGACAATACTTCAGTGACAGACTGGTCTCAGGAGAATGGTCCACAGGATGTTTTTCTTTCTTTTCATATAGCTGTAGATATAATTATGGATTGAATTCTGCTTTGATTTGTAGCTTATTGTCTGGTACTGAATGGTTGTTATCTTCTTGCTGTTTTTCTCAATCATTTTTTTCTTTCTCCTTATTTTCTTATTTTAGAATCATCAGCAATCTTTAATTTTTTATTTTCTTTTTCTGCTGAGACGGAGAACAGTATGTATACCAATATGTCCTAAAGGCACACAAAAAACTCCCACCACCAATACCACCAAAATTCTGTTCTTCATATAACTGTACTGTACTTAATATAACTTTTAGTGACAATAATAAAATAGACTGCAAAATTATGTATACAGGTAGAGTTGATTCTAACGACCCACCAGTTTAGTTTTTTCTGGGCCTATCGTGGGAGTTTATTTATTTAAGGATGCACCCTACAGCTACTGTAAATGACTGTCCATGCCTTCTATACTCTGCCTCTTGCTTTTTGCGACTCTTTCTCTGCTTTTCTGCTTCTCCCAAGGATGTAGTTTAAAAACAACTCCAGGTCTACCATGCTCGGGGGCCTTAGGTGGGGGAGTCTGATACATGGGTGGCTAATGTTAGGCTTATAAAATAATAATAATAGACACCATAATACTTGCTAGTTTTAATTTTTCAGTCCATTTTATTATTATCAAAGAAAGTTATATTTTATGTGTAATATTAAGAGCAGAATATTGAGAATGTCTGTTGTGGGGATTTTTTGTGCCTTTACAGTATAAAGGTGTATAAAGCTTGTCTTTTTCCCCCCACCTACCAAGACTATTTTTTTGTTGTTGTTAGAGATTACTGTATGTCTGTTGTACAGTCAGACAGACCTTCCTATAAAACCTCCAAGAACTGGAAATAGAAGATGACTTTTAGAAAGACAGCATAAAACCAATCTGCACACTAAACTAAAGGGGAGCTTCATACTGTAAGGTAGCTGTTGTCTCTAGTTTTCCTTCAAGGCACATAAACTGAAAAGAGAACAGAGCCAGATAATTAGCAAAAACTGTCACAAACATCAGTGTTATACATACATCTATAGACAGATCACCACTTTGGTTCAGAGTGTTTAGACATCCAGAAAAATCTCAGAAAAAATGGGGCATTATTTACTCAAAAACACAGCACAAGGCCATACTTACAGTTTAAAGGCTGGACTGAAGACTGAGCCCAGTAGGAGACAACACTGGCTCCTATCCTACTTGGGAAAGATAAACAGTTGCAGCTAATTGCTGAGCAGTAGCTCACAAATCCCTCCACTAGGGGGATAGTTAGATGATAAAAAACGGCACATTGAATTAATACCTATTCACACCAGAATGCAGAAACGCCACAGTATAATACATGGGGAGATTGCACAAATGCAAAAATACTGATAAGACAACCACTCACACGACTTCAATTTATGAGGGGAGTGGTTGCTGGTATTATAATTATAATTAATTAATAGATAAGGCGATACAGAGGGGTGCCATTAATACAGATACATGTATTGAACCATGCTGGCTTACAGCCTATTACGCCACTACTATTCAATTGGGCGGGCTGCCCAGCACTTTTTGGGTGTCACAAAGTCCCCTAAGTCCCCATAGGGGACTTGTATCAGTGATCTTCAGATCACTGATGCAATAGAGAGCAGTACATAGCAGAACTGCTATGTACTGGTCTCTATGGCAACTGTCACTTACAATGCTCATAGGGCACTGACGTGCGTATTGATGTCACAGGCAGCCCGGAAGCTATTGTAAAGCTTCCAGGCTGTCAGTTAAGCAGACAGCAGCAACGATTGTGCCGTGGGTTCTCCAGGAGAGACAGAAGGAGCTCCCTTCTTCTGTCTTTCCCTTAGCTGCAGCATTTGCAGTAGATCGCAGCAGCTACGGGGTTAATCACCCGCAGCCGGAGCTCACTGATGCAGCATGGGACCAGCTGTAAAATACAGCTGGTCTCATGTTTTGATCATACAGCCCCGCTTGAGAACCCGCACGATGTTCAGGATGTACCGGTACGTCCGTTTGTAGGAAGTCACTCCCCGCTAGGTCATACCGGTAGTTCCAGTGTCCAGAAGTTGTTAATCTCCTACACCAACATTTTATTGTAAAGACAAAAACATTCTCTTCAGGAGATGCTGATCCTGAAAACATATTTTGGAGATGATATCAGAGGACATGATTAATTTTTGATGATTAAACAATTCCAGTCAGGTTCACCATTGTCATGATGTTGTACAGTGAAATACTGTGTATTGGCCCACATTTACTTTGTTGTTTAAAAGTTACATATTTATCACAGTGGCTCATGCTTTTTGATCAATTATTTTGCATCTTTAAGTTTATCTAGTTTTTTAAGACAGCTATTAGTTGGCTTACTTTCTATGCCAGAATTTTGGAGCATTTTTTGGTGCAGCTTTTTGCTCAGTGTCACAACATGGCCATACCCCTTTTCCCACAAAGTCACGGACACTTTTTACTAAGCCACGCCTGTTGGAGAGGTCGCAAAAAGTGTCTAAAGTGTCCACAGTAAATGTGTCCATGACACACTGCGACATTCTGTGCTAAAAGTGTGTCACTTTTTGACCTATTTTAAGACACTTCTCTGGTGCAATCACAATACCGTAGTAAATGTGAGTTACTGTGCTGTGCTATATGTGAATAATAAAATGTGATTATTAGAAGAATTCTAAACAGCTATCTATGGATATGTGTCATTTATAGTTAGTAAATCTACCTTCATGATGGTATAGTACTTGAGATTTTCCAGTACTTGCAGTCGTCCATCATCACTCACCGCTAAGTTTAAAAACAACTAAAAAACTTTTTTTTTTAAAACAGATCCGCGATCCTTTCTCTTGGTCACTGACAGGGGTTTTATTGAAATTTTAAAAAGGGAACTTTATGCATTGTTTCATAGAAAACTTTTAAAAACATATTTTTCCTTTAAATTGCTTAGTACATGAGAATATAGAGCAAATCTTTCCACATAATATCACTCCAGAAGCTTCGCCTCTTCTAATTTAAACATTTTATCATTTTTGGTAAATTTTCCATCTTTAATTTTAAACCCTTTAAAATAATACAGTATTAACAATTACATTTGAGATGATGTGGTGTCCCTACCAACAAAATGTTACTGCAGCAGCACGCAAAGGGACCACGGGGGGGGAGAAAAAAAAAATTCATAAAAAAATGGGCCACATGTATGAATGTCGCCACGTCGGGGCGCACCTTTCCCCCATTTTTTCCGCAAAAACTGCGCCTTTTTTTTTTTGGGGTCGGGGCGCGCTCAACATAGCATTAAAGTCCCCCGCGCCCGCCGTTTTTTAGGCGCAGTGCGGTCCGAGCGCATGCGGCGTGCGCCCAGGATTCGGCCCGGAGGTTTTTGCGGTCATACTCGGGGAAAATCCGCCGCCCCCCCATTTTTTGGGCGCATGCAACCCCAGGGCATGCGGCGCTGCCCCCTATGATTCGCCCCGGGGTAGCGCACTCATACATGCGGGGAAAAGTTCACTGCGCCCGCCATGTGTGGGGGGCACAGTGCGGGGATAGGGGCGCAGGGGGGACTTAGGCGCCATGCGGTCGGGCGCCAAAAAAAATTTCCGATGCAGACGGCTAAACAGCGAGAAATCATTCCATTGTCGGTCGGATATGAACAAAAAACCCCTTTTATAAAGGCTTCAACATTCCAGAAAAAAAGCTGAAACCTAAAAATAAAAAAACATAAAACAAAATCATTTTTTTTTTCCAAATCCAAAATTAAAAAATTTGGGATTTGGGGAAATTCCCGGGGAAATACAGTAATTCAAATTCTAAAAGCTATTCTATTGGTGGGCATAAACCGCCAATCAAATGGGAGCAACGGGAACCTTAAAAACCTAGGGGAAGTTTAGCCCCAATAGAATCCACAGCGGATAGTTAAAAATACAGAAAAAAATGCGAAAAGACTGATTGTTAAGCAAAAGCGGGACTTGGCTAGCTCGCCAACAAAAAGGAGCAGAGACCCATTCTAGCCTATGGAGAATTATTGACCAATCAGAATAGGAGCGAAAAGACCCAATTTCTAGTCATGGAGAAGTTTAGACAATCAAACCCCGGCGGATTTTTCAAAATACAGTAAAAAGAAAAAAGAGCTGATTGGCTGAGCTACGGGTGTTGGCTACCCCAGCCAATCAAGCGCGGCTACTTCCCCCATTACATCTATGGAGAGATGGGCGCCTGAAATCTGGGGCTCCGCCGTGCGGCATGAATATTTAATAAAAAAATGATTTTTTTTTAAATGTAAAACATTATCAATAAAGAGCAAACCCCTTTTACAAATAACAGTTAAAAACCCAAAACGCGTTTGTCGCCGAGACCGGGCCTACATAGGGAAAAGCAAAAGAGAGAATCCCGAAATAAGTAATTCAAATTGTGTAAGCTATTTTTTATTGGGGCATAAACCACCAAACAAATAGGAGCGACAATGTCCCATTAAAAAACCCTTTAAGGAGAAAATTTACCAAACAAAAGGGCGACAATGTCCCCCTTATATCCTATGGAGAAAAATTGACCAAACCCTATTCAAAGGGGGGGACAGTTCAAAAAACAGTAAAAAACAGAAATGAGCGATTTTTTGAAGCGCGGGGGGTGCCAGCTTAGCCAATCAAGCGCGAGTCTTTCTCAAGTTCTATTGGGAAAAGAATTTTTTGACGCGCTCTGGATTGGGTAAGTAAAAAGGGCGCCGTTATTTGGACCAAAGGGGGGAGCGAGCGACGCTCCTTTGGGTTTTTTAATGCAATCTGAAATAAAAAGTACATGGGCCCAAAAACAAATTAAAACTACAGAAGTTGTCCCGGGGTTTATAAAAAAACGAATAATAATAGGAGGTAACGAAAAAAAAATATTCATCAATAAAACCATGTTTATTTCTTTTTTTTCGTTAGCCAAGGGGCAAAAGTTGGATCAACAAAATAAAAAAATAAACATGATTTTTTTGATTTAATATTTTTTTTTTTACCCCCATATATCATTCGTTTTATATACACATCGGGACAACTTCTGTATCTTATAATTTTTATTTCGGCCCAAAATTTTTTATTTAATTGCATTAAAAACCCATAGGAGCGTCGCTCGTCTCCCATTGGGCCAAATAACGCGCCTCTTTTTTCTTTGCCAATCAAAAGAGCGCGCTCAGAATTTCTTTTTCCCCCAAAACTCCTTTAAAAAAGTACCGCCTCTGATTAGCTAAGCTGGGCACCCCCCACTTTTAAAACCAAACACCGTTTTCTCATTTTACTGTATTTTAACTTCCCGCCCTTTTTAATATGATTGGGCCCCTTTTTTCCCATATATATAATGGGACATTTCGCTCCTATTCTGTTTTTGGGCAATTCTCCCCAAGGGTTTAATTGGGGCATGTCGCTCCTATTCGATTGGGTGGGGTTTTGCCCACCAAAAAATACTTACACAATTGAAATTTCTTATTTCCCGACAATTTCTCTATTGAATTCCCTATGTAGGCCCTCGGGGACAAACCGTTTTTGGGTTTTTTTAAATGCTTTATTTGTAAAAAAGGGTTCTGCTCTTTATCTGATAATTTTTTACACTTAATAAAAACATTTTTTTATTTAAAATTCATGCCGCCCCGACCCGAGATTTCAGAGCGCCCATCCTCCCTAACTATAATGGGGGGAAGTACTCGCGCTCGATTGCTGGGAAACCAAACACCCCTATCAACCAATCACTCTTTTCTGGCTTTTTTTCTGTATTTTTGAACTGTCCCGCCTTTTATTTGATTGGTCCCAAAAATTTCCATAGGGTATAATGGACTTTGTCCTCCCATTCTATTGGGGTTTAAAACTCCTTTCCTAGGTTAGAAGGCCACTGCGCTCCCCATTCCCGATTGACCAAACTTCCCTCCCAAAGGATATAATGGTCTTTTTCGCTCCCTTTCTGATTGGCTGCCTCTCCGACCAAGAAAAGCTTAAACAATTAATTACTAATTTTTCCCCGGCAATTCTCCCTTTTTGCAATTCCCTATGTACCCCGGGGCTCGCGACAAAACCTTTGTTTGGGTTTTTTAACTGCTTTTTTTTGTAAAAAAGGGTTTCCCGCTCATTTAACTAAATTTTACATTTAAAAAAAATTTTTTAAAATACTTTTCAGCCGGGGGCTGGCCAGATTTCAGTGCGCCCCTCCCAAACCAAAAGGTTTGCTCCGCTTATTCTGGAAAACCCAACCCCGCAGCCAGCCAATCAGCTCTTTTTTGTCTTTTTTACTGTTTTTTTTATTTCCCCCTGGATTCTTTTATTGGGGGTTAAAATTCTCCATAACTAATTTGGGGCTTATCCTCCTATTCTGATTGCCGAGCTAGCCAAGCCCCCCCACTCAGCCAATCAGCCTTTTCTTCTTTTACTGTATTTGAATTATCCCGCCGGATTCTGATTGGTCAAACCTTTCCCATAGTTTTAAAAGGTTTTACTGTCCCCTATTCTGATTGGCTGGTTTATGCCGACCAATAGAATAGGTTTCAGAATTTGAATTTTCGTATTTCCCGCAATTCCCAAAATCAAAATTCTTGATATTGCGCTTCAGATTTTGGAAAGTGTTTTTTTTTAAGTATGTTTATTTTTTACGTTCAGCTCTTTTCTGACACTGTTTTTCCGCCTTTATAAAGCGATTTTTTCGGAATCATACCCTACTGCACGGGGCGGAGCGCCGAGATTTTTTGTTCGATCTTCGATCTGCTTCCTCGCATGTTTGGATCCTCCACTTCGCCTCTGTCGGGGGGATTTTGACCAAAAAAAACCTGGTCTGCTTGTCGGGGGCGCCGAGCGCTACTGCGCCTCGCTTTGCCAAAATCGCCATCGTACATCCCGAGTTTTCCCGCCGCGTCCCGCCCCGAACGCCTACCCCCCCCCCACACGCGCCCATGCCCCCCCCTTTATGGGGGCCAGCTGAAAGGGCGAACACTGCGCCCAACACTGAACCCCGCCCACAGCGGATTCGGGGTGGAGCACAGTAATCCAAAAAAAAGGGAAAAAAACCCATCAACATGCCCCAATATGTCACTATACACAGAATTAAAACCAGGATATTTAAAAACTCAGGGGGCAGAGTAAAATAAGGGGGGATTTTAAGTGAATATATACCTT
>JAODAL010069052.1:0-16533 GCA_025379985.1 Phyllomedusa bahiana | reverse complement strand
CCCCCCCCTACACCATTTTTGGGGGGAAAAATTTTTTTCTACACCACGTCACTTCGGTCTTTCGCTATAAATTGGAAAAATTCGAATGCGCCCAACCCTTTAAAAAGTTTTAAAGAAAAAAAAAAATAGTTTGTGCACTGGGTTTCACTTGAACTTTGGGGAAAAATTTTTGGATAAATTTTTCCATTCCAATTACTTCAAAAAATTTTTCTTTTTTCCCTTCCAGTCCCAAAACTTTAATTTGGGACATGTACGTGCCAAACCCAATAGAGCATTTGATTTCTGGGGATGGAAAAAAACTTCCCGGTTTAAATTTTTTTTAAAAAAGGGTTTCACAAAAGGTTTTCCCACACAAAGATTGCATTAGAAGAAAGTTATGTGCCTCAGATATAAATGCAAAAAATTTCTTGTAAAAATTTAAAATCCTTTTGGTTATGTGGTGACTTTTGTTTTAGAACACAAAAAACCGCTTTAAAAAACCGTTCTGGAACATCAGCAACTAAATTTTTTTTTAAAGAAGGAGATCCCAAATGTGCAAAACCCCTGGCGAAAAAACTTTTGGGGTTTTAAGGGGAATGGCAAAAGGGAAGTAAGAATACTTTTTGACACCAAATTGGGGTTTAAAAAAATTTTTTGGGTTGCTTATGTTTACTTTGTTATAGACCCAATATTTAACAAGCCCAAGAATATTTTTAGGCCGGTCCATCTAAAAGTCACGGCAGCAGAATATAAACCCAATTTTTTCCCAAAATTCGGGATTTTAAAAGTTAAAGAATTATAAAAAGTTAAAATTTAAATAAAAAAAAAAGAAAAAAAAAACCTATTTCAGCTTTCTAAAATTGGTTTCAAATATGAAAACGTTAACCCTTTAAAAAAATTTTTAAATTTAACCCGGGAAGAGGGCAAAAAAAAAAATTTGATTTAAAAGATTTTAAGCCGTTTGGTTTCTAGGTTTATGCATCAGCCTTTCCAAGGGCTGAACTGTAGATTTAGTCTGATAGAAAAGTAAAAGAAATCCTGTATGGGGAAAGGGGGCAGGAAACCTCAAAGTTGGGCCTCCTCTGACTCAACAGTAAAGGGTTTTTAAAGGTTGGTTTGATAACCCTTTCCCCTTCTCCAAGTTTATTATTATGTACCAAAGGGAAGGGGACGCATCCAAAAGGGCTTGCCATTCCTAAATTTAAATTTTTGGATGCATTTTGCTCCCACGGGAAATTTAAAAATATTTTTTGGCTTTTGTTTTACTTTTAAAATTTTTTTTTGTTAGAAACATTAATTTTTTCCCAGTATGGAAAACCCTGGCCAAAAATTAGTGGCCCTAAAACAAATCAAAAAAAATTTTTAAATTTGGGCCTCATTTTGTACTTTTTAAAATTTTTTTCCCCCACATTTAGTAAAAGTTAAAATTTAAAAAGTTTTGGGGAAAAAACCCAAAATGGCAAATTGTAATTTTTTTTTACTTTATACTGCAGTCCACCCTTTTCAGAAACAACTTTTCTGTTTGCAAAAATGGTTACCACAATGGGGTTTTGGTTAAAGTTTAAAGTTTTTAGGCACAGAAAAAAAGTAAACCAAAGGTTTAGTCCCGTCAACAAGCAACAAAAAAGTCTTTTTTTTTTTTTATTTTTCAGATGTATGATATAAAAAGGTTTTAAAGAAAATAAAGCCAACAAAGGCTAGGGTTTTACAAACTTTAAACTTTTTTTTTAACCTTTTTAAAATTGCATGCCTAATGTTTACGTATAATTCACGAATAAAAAAAAAAAATTTTCACAGAAAAAAAAAAAAAAAGGAAAAAAAAAAAAAACAAAAAGACGGGACACTTTAAATTTTCATGTCTTTATAAAATTTTTAGGGAAGAAAACTATAAGACCTGAAACCTGCAGAATAAAAAGCTAAGAAATTTTCCCCCTAAAATTTTAAAATTGCCCACTTACAAAAAAAAAAAAAAAATTTGGGGAAAGCCAAAAGTGAACCCCCTTGCCCTTGCTGCATGATCCCTCTGTAACAAAAAGGGTTTAAATTTTGAACTAGGGTTTTACACCCCGACACAAAGGGAAACCCAAAATTTTTTACAAATGGCTTTTGTTTTTTTTTTTGCCCCTTAAGGAAAAATTCAAAAAATTTCAAAACCAAATACCATCTGCCTTCACAAAATAAAAACCCCTTTTACACATTTTTTTTTTAAAACCATTGTATCAAACATTTCTACCAGCAGAGATTCAGGGGGTGGGGGGAAAAAAAAAGAAGGGTGCAAAAAATTTTTTTCCCATTGGGTATTTTCCCGGCAAACCCCGGTTTTGGAAATTTCCCCCTTGGGTTGTAATTCTGAAAAACAAAAAAAAATAAAGATTTTTTTTTACGGGATAAAATACACAAAAAAGCAAAAAACTTTTTTCTGACAATACCGAACCCTAGCAATGACTTAACAAAAAAGCGCCCGAGACAAACTAATCAAAGAAAAATAACGCCAGAAAAATCTCTAAACACTGCGAAAAAAAGGGGGGGGAATTTTTTTCGAAAAAACATCTCTGTTGTAAAAAGAACAAAATAGTCCCAGGGTTTCAAGAAAAAAAAAAAAAAAAACCAAAAAAAAAATACAGAAAACCTAATTTAAAAACCTCATTTAAAAGGGAGAAAAAAAAAAAAAGGGTTTTTATTTATTTCCCCGTTAGAACCCCATAAAATACAGTTAAATACACAGAGATGGGACAAAAAATGGTTTAAAAAAAAATTAAAAATTTTTCCCTTCATTTACCTGCCAGTTCCTGTAAACTCTCTGTCGCTGGTGATAATTACTTGGTCCACTGGGGCTGATTCGGGAAATTAAAGGGTGCGGAGTTTGCATGATTTTTTGTTTTTTTCATTTTAAAAAAAAAAAAAAAAAAAATTTTTTTAAAAATTATATATCAAGGATGGGCATTCAATCCCAAAATTTATTTCTGATATTAAAAAAGATTGTTCAATAATTTATTTTTAAAGACCAAAACTGCAAACAGCGGTTTTTTTTTAGTTGTATCCCCCTTTTGTTTCTAAAACACGGGTTTTTCCCTGTCAAAGTACATTATCCAAAGGGTAAACAAAAAGCAACAGAGGTGAATGTTTTAAATTTTTCTAAAAAGTCCGGGACCTAAGGCTTGCCATTCTTTCGATTTTAATGCAGATTGAAAATTTGAATTCTTTACAGAAAGGGAAATTCTGAATCTAGGGTGGGGGTCCTTTCAGATCCCCCCACCCCCATCTTTTATTTTTTTGCAAAAAGTCAAAAGGTCAAAACAGAAAAAAAAAAAAAACCCTTTTCCAATTTCAATTGTTTGTGGTTTTAAATTTGACCCCCGGTGACCAGCAACATCAGCACTAATTGGCATAGACGGACTTTTTTGGAAAAACCCGGTTTAAAGGGGAACACAAATTAAACCCTTTTCTTTTAAAGATTTTCAATTGGCATCCCATATTCCCCGCACAACTAATTTTGTAATTGCCTGGGTGTAGCAACCACTTTCAAAGCCCCCTTGGAAAACCTTGTACCTGCATCCAAACACCAAATCGGACCAAATACAAGGTATCGAATTGAAAAATTTAAACTATTCGCAGTGTTTCATTTTAAAAAAATAAACCGTGTTTTTAAAATAAAAAAGAAATGGAGCTACCAGAAAGGAAAAAAAAAAACGGGGCAGGAAGTTTACACCAAAAATTGGTCATAGCCGAAGAAACATAACTGAGAGTTACATAGCTGAGTTTTTTAAATTCCTTTTGGGGGAGTTCATTAGAATTTTTAAAATGGTTGAGACAATTGGGGCCCTTTTAAACAAATTTTTGTGTTTTGTCAGTGAACATATGTAAAAACACCCCATTATTAAACCACTTCACATTCTTTCCATTGCACGGAAACTTTATTAGTTGTGGATTCTTTAAACCTTTTAAGACCCCTTTTGCTTTTAAAGGCGAGTCTTAAGTAGTTAAAGAAACTGTTTTTAGTGGCAACTAATAAATAGTGACCTACATTTACACTGGCCTACAATGGCTTTTCAGCCTTTAAAAAATTTCCCCCCAAAAAAGTTGATTAGAAATTCAAAGGGTTTTTTTGCAAGGGAAACAAAAAGAGAGTCTGTTTCTAACCAACCGTTCCAGCAGGAAACTTAAAAAGGGAAAAATCATTAGTTTTGCCCGTTAAATTTTCCCTGGGAGCTTTTGAAAAGAAAAATTTGGGTTTTGCCTATCCCACAAACCCCAAAACTTTGTTTAGTTACAAAACTAAGCTAGGAGTAAAGGGAAAACAAAAATATCGGACAAAAAGGAGTGTTTTCATGGGACGGCCCAGGGGAAGGGACTCCCCTTTGGGAAACCATGTTTTGACAGGTCTTTTTTGTTAAAGTGGCACATTAGACTTACCTTTTGTGGTGGGTGGTTAAAGGAGGTGGCGATTTTACCAAGAACTTTCGGGCCCAAAGGGGCTATTTAAAGGGAAAAGAAAACAAAAATTAGAACACCCAACCCAAAAACAAGGACGGGACCTGTTTAACCCCGGGTTTTTTTTTTTGTTTTTTTTAGGGTCCCTGAGTTTCTATAGTCCCCCCCCCAAAAAAAAAATAAACAGGGTACATATTAAGAATATAATTTCACACACACATACACATATTAAAACATATTTGTTATATTTAAATTAATTACCACACAAACCCCATCTATCAAAAAAAGAAACATTGCACACTAGGCTGACCGTCACAACCCAGAACAGGTAAAAAAAAAAAAAAAAAGTGATAAGCATGTAATACTTTAATACTTGTTGACCCAATCCCCCCTTTACTAAAGGGTTTTTTTTAAGGCTTAATGCTGCAAAACTTGTTTTTTTAACTAAAATGTACATATACACACACTCCAAAATTTGATGTGTCTAAGATGTGTTTAAGATTTACAGGGCCTCACCCTTCAAAGCCCCCCTTTTGGGAAAATTGGGCAAAAAATTTTCTTAAAGGAGTTGTCTATACTTGTTCACTTACCTCTGTCCTGTTTTCTTGTTTCATTTTGAATTCAGGGGTGGTTTTCCTGGTTTTTATAGACTGCAGTAAAAGCCAGGTCTGTACCGTGTTAGCACCTATCAGGAAAAAATTGAAACAGGTCAAATATGTGACCCAAAGGAGCTGATGCACCCCCATACAAGAGGGGTATCTAGGAATAGGTAGGACACTTAAAAGGGGAAATTGCAAAGTGACTTGTTTTTGCAAGATCTTAAAATAAAAACAATCCTTGTAGTGAGAAACCCTTTTAAGTTAGGGAAGAAAAACTGGAGGAAACTTTCCCAACTGCTCAGTCTGATTAATTGGATACAATAGTGAAAAAACCATGTCCTTCCCCTGAAAAAATTTTTTTTTTCATTTTTCTTTGGTTCAGTAGGAAGAAATTTAAAAAAAAAGGTGAACAGCCATTCAGAAAAAAGATTAGGTAAGTTTAAAAAAACAGGTTTTTTTTTATGTGAAAATGCAGCTCAGGGAAGTGTGGTTCGATAAAAAATAACCTTCCAACAGACCCTAAGTTTATCAGCCGAGGGCCCCCCTCTTTCCTTTGTTTTGACAATTTAAAAAATAAAAGGACACCAGCCCCAACAAAACGGCAATTAGATAGATGCCTTTTCAAAAAAAGATTGGCCGTGCCGCAGAAAGGCTCCTAATCAAAAGATACTCATTCAGCACACAACACTCCCGATATGTGGAGCTTGCAAATCTTTTGGGTTCTGTCAATCATCATTGTTTAAGCGAGAAACCCAATTTTAAGGCCCCCGCCAAATATCTTTATCCCTAATCGTTACTGCCATTCTAGCCTTGTGAATGTTTATATCATAAGATATGCAAAAACCTTTAAAAGGAAAATATCTAAAAATGTTCCCCCCCTAGACAAAATCAATCGTGCATATTTAAAAACCCATACAATCCCCTTTTAAAATAATGTAAAAAGACAATTTTTAAATAGAAAAAATAGAACAAGAACTCAAAAAAGGGGAAAAGGTTGACCAATGGATGAGGCATGCTACACAGCAGGATTCTTTTTTGGATTTTTAGCGGATCAGTTTTTTGACCCAGCGCTGTGTAGACTTAAATAAAAAAAATAATGTTGTAGTCTCCCCAAAAATTTGGTTTTCTACTAAACGCTGGTCGTCAAACGGAAATAGGGACAGTTCTATCTTCCACCGGTACCGTGTGCCCATGTATGGGCCAAGGGGAAAAACCAAAAAACCAAATGCTTTGGGAAAATCCCTGCCAAAAGCCCAGTACGCAAAGTTAAAACACCATTGAATTTTGGAAGGCTTTTTTAACATGCGTTTTGACGTACCTTAGTGATAATCAGGGCGTGGGGTCGGCAAGCCAAAGCCCCCACATTTCCCCAAACCCCCCCCCCGATCCCAACTCCCCTACATGGGGCCCTGTTTAATGATAACTTACTTATTTTAAAAAGGGGAAAATCAGGTGTTTATCACCTTATGATACAATAATCAAATATTTTGGTAGAAAGACATGACAAGCAAAAGGGGTAACACTTTTTGATCTTTTGAATGTGTAGAAGAGATCGGGATCGTTTTTGGAAGATATATTGAAATTTTTTCAGAGCCCAGAAGGATTCGGCAGTGCTGAAAACCCAAGGTGGATTTCCCAAATCAACAAAAAAAAAAATTTAAAAATTTGTTTTTTAGGAGCAAAACAGTAACAATGCATTTCATGACAAAAAATTCTGGGGCCCCTAAGCAGTTTTGCAAAAATGCTTGAAAGGGTCACATTTATGTATAAAAAAGGGTTTAAGGATGACTGTATTAAAATTGCTCTTTGCACGCAAAAAAAAGGGACCAACTTATTATATATTTTTTTTTGGGAGCCCCAGCCCAATTTTATTTCCTCCGCCCTGCAAAATGGGCACCGACCCACACCCTGGGTTTGGTAAAACTAGACAGTCTACAGAACAGATGCAGCTGGGGCCCCCGGGTACTTGCAGAGAGGGGCCCAAAATGATCCACCCCTTATGGGGGTTTTGGTTGGCGGCCCACATAGAAATTCCCAGGAGAATTTTGACGGGGAAAAAATTTAAAAACCTTTCTATAAAACCTCAGGGAAGCCCCAAAAGGGAAAAGCATCTTTTAAAGGGTTTAAAATTTGGTTTGGGAAATATAAAAGATTTTTAGGACTTTTCCCAGGGGACTTGCATACAAAAGCCCGAACCGAAACTTGGGGGCACCAAGAAGCACAACTGGAAAACCCCCAATGAAACCCTTCCAGCTAAAAGAAAGAGACCACACAGTTATTTAAAAAAATGTGCGAAAACTAAACCCCCCTTTTTGAAGCATACCGGGCCTTTTAAAATCAAAAATTTTTAAACAGGCACTTAAAAGGCCCCTTTTCCCTAAAAAGGGGTCCTCGGGGGTTTTTTTCCAAATCACTAATAGGAAACCCATTTTTTCATAAATTTTATGCGTGCAGGGAAAAGGGTTTTAAAAGAGGGAACAGTGCACAAGCTGGAAGGCTGCTTATTCAAAGACTTAAAAAAGACTGGCAAAGATATCCAAACACTTGGGTTTTCTTGATCAGTCCCCAAAAATTTGAACCAAACACCAATGCATGTTTGACCACCCGTTTTTATTCAAACCCTCCGCACTGGCAAGTGCTGCCCGGAGAAACAGGGGGTTGGCTGCTTGTTTAAAGGGGGAAACTGTTGCCAATTTTTTTTTTTTTCTTATTAAAAACAAACCCCGAACCCTTTTTTTTCCCTCGTCGTTTTTATTTCCTGAAAGTAATTTCTCAAATTTGGCCGTCTATAATGATTTTTGGGGAAGACATTCCCCCCTTGCACTGTTTAACCCGCAGTCAGAGCGATTCTTTACAGCAGTTTCATGCACATAGGTTTTTTAAGACAGCTTTTGTCTCGACGGGTTATAGGAGGTTTTCACTGTAAAAGGGAGGGAGGGGGGGACCCGTGAATTTTTTTTTGACGGGGGGATTCGTGTTATCTTACACAAGGGTGTCTTTTAAATTGGGGCCCCGCTGTTTAGGATAATGAGCAGACACTGCGGAAAAGCTCTCAAAAACAGAGCGGGAAGGGTCAGAAAATTATTGGGCTTAGGGGCCAAAGTGAAAACTCCCGGCTTAAGAATTTTTTAAAAAAAAAAAACGGGAAAGTGATCTGGAAAAAATTAGAAAAAAAAAAAACCAAAAAAAAGCCTAAAAAATGTTTTAACATAAAAATGGGGTTTTTCCCCCTTTAAAAGCCGCAACGCCGGGAAAAGGGAAATTTTAATGCCCAAATTTTTTTTTTTCTTTTTTTGCCTCCATGCGTTTAAACCCGTTGAAATTTTTTTAAATTTTTTAAATGACCGTTGGATAAAGGCCTCTTTTTAATTCGAGACAAAGTTGTATTTTATGGGGGAATAGTTTAAGTTCACTTATGAATAATTGCAGTATTTTTTTTTTCATTTAAAAAAAAAAAAATGTTTTTTTTTTTTTTTTTTAAAAATTTTTTTTTTTAACCCCATTCCACATTTCACACGTAATAACGGGTTAATTAATTCAAACATTTATTAGGGCCCGTGGGGGATTCCAAATATGTGTGGGTTTTTTTTTTGTGTGGGTAATTATGCAAAAATTAAATTTTTAATTTTTTTTTTTTATTTTTATTTTTTTTTGTTTTTTTTTTTTTTAACCCAACATTTTATGGTTTTTTTTTTTTATTTTTTTTTACTCCATAAAGGGAGAACTTTTTACTTTTTTAAAAATTTTTTTTTTTTACATTTTACTAATATATTACATTTTCATATATGCTAATTACATGTTTAACCCTTGTGTCTGTTTTTGGGGAAAAGGGGGGGCAAGTGTTTGGGGACAGCACACAGTGCGTCCAATAAAGGGCTTCAAACACGGGACGCTCTGGGGCCACGCTAGGTCCCCAGATTTTGACTGGCAGCCGTTCCCTGAGCTCTGTCGGGGAGGTTCCGCCGCTCCCCGATGCCTCGGGAAAGATGCCGGGATCGGGGCGGTGAAAGGAAAACCCCGATCCCGGGAAAAATTCCCCGGCGCCGGGCGCCGAACTCCGATGTCTGCAGGACGTCTAAAGATCGCTGCAGACAAACGCCTGAAATCCCCGCCGGTTTTTTTAAAGGGACAGGGGGCCGGGGCCCATTAAGGATTAAAACAAGTCTTTTTTTAAAGGAAAAATTTCCCTTTAACTCATCTGTGGAGGCCCCTACCCGGGGGGCCCCTCTAGAAAATCAAATCCCCTTATTCCCTTTCCTTTGGGTTGGGAAAAATTGTGGAAAAAACCCCCTTTAACTACAAGTTTTTTAAACCCCCAAAAAACCCCTTAGATTATCCTACGTCCAGGTCGTTTGGGGGTTCACGACCTGGACGAAAGGATACGTCCTGAAACGCCGAATTCAAAGCAGTTTTTGCGCGACCCGGCGGGGGGTGCAGCTGAAAATTTTACAGCTGAAAACCCGCAGCGTGGGGCCCAAACCCCCGGTTTCCACCGGGGGGGGGGGGGGTTTAAACCCCCTTTTTTATGCGACGATCGGGTGCATTAACTAAGGGGGGACCAGGGGGAGACCCTTCCTCCTGGGGTCGTCGGCGGCCAGGCAGCGCAGGGACGCATGATCCGTGCAGCCCTGCCCTTTTACAGACAGCAGGGAGGCAGAAAAAGCCTTCCGGGTTGTCTGTGACTCAGATGCCCGGCCGTGCCCTGGGGCCCGGGCCCCCAAATCGGACGACATTTTGTCATGGGAACCATTTAATAGCAACAATTAAAGATCTTCTTTTCAAATCCCCCCATGGGGAAAAGTAAAATAAAAATGGGGGAAAGTGAAAAAAAGAAAAAAAAAAGGGGAACAAAAAAGTAAAAAAACCAAACACGAAAAATAAAATAAAAAATACGTACACCCCCCTTTTTCCCCCTTTACAAACCCCAATCGCCCCAAAAAAGATCAAAAAAAAATTTAAAGTACCCATATTTGGTATCGCCCCCCTTGCGAACGACCGGGCCCTAAAAATCTGTCGGTTAAATTTAACCTGTACGGTGAACGGCGAAAAAAACCCAAAACAAAAAAAAAAATCCCAAAATTTAAATTTATTGTTCACCCCGCAGCCCCAAAAAATTGGAAAAAAAAGCGATCAAAAACTCCTAGAAACCCCAAAGTTGTCCCAAATTAAAACGTAGTTTCATCCCGAAAAAAAAAAAATCCTTATACAGCTCTGTATAGGGAAAAAAAAAAAAAATGTACGGGCTCTCAGAAGATAGCGATGCATAAAAAAATTGTTTTACACACAAAAACCCTTTTCTAATTTTTTTTTTTTTTTTTTTAAAATGTTCAACATAAAAAAAAATATATAAAAAGGGTATCGCCTAAAACGAGGCCCCAAAAAGAAAGCTAACTTATCAGGATACGCACGGGGGAGTCCCGTTAAAAAAAAAAAAACAAATACTAGGATTGCAGTATTTTCTTTACCCCGGCCTTTCCCAAAAAAAGGATTTAAAGCGAACAAAAAGCCCTTTTCCCCCAAAAAATCTATAAAAATTTAACTCATTTTCGCAAAAAAAAAAACCCAAATCCCACCCGCCCAGCCCAAGAAAAAATTTAAAAAATTAAGGCTCTCAACTATTTGGGGATGAAAAAAGTATTTTTTCCCGGTTGAAATAAAAGTGTTTTTATTTTAAAAAAAACAGTAAAAAATATTAAAAAAAATACAAATTGGGGATCGGGGTAATCGTATTGACCTGCTGAGTAAAGTACCATTCCCAAATAACCCTACGTGACCGTTTTTTTTTAAAAAAAAAAAAATCAAAAACCCAAAATTGCTGTATTTTTCAAAAAATCTCAGAAAAACCTTTAAAAAAAAGTGAAAAAAAGCAACATTTGCCCCCCATAAAGGAAACCAAAAAAAACTACAACTCATCCCCAAAAAACAAGCCCATACACAGCTCTTTCACACAGCAAAATAAAAAGTTATTGTGTCAAATTGGACAACATAAAAACGCAATTTTTTAAAGTATTTCTACGTGGGAAAAGTAATAAAGCAAAAAAAACAATAAAAAATCTATTTTCGTTGTAATTTTACCGACCCCCATTTGTAAAGTTATCACATCATTTACACTGCACGGCGAATTTCTTTTAAAATTGAAACTCAAAAAAAAAATGACCGAAAATGCGTTTTTTTTTTCCCCCCATTTTTCCCTTGCCCAATGTAAACAAAAAAATATGGAAAAAAAAACCCCCTTTTCATCCAAAAAAAGCACAGTACACCCCAGATGAGATCCCGATGGGGTTTTTTGAACCAAAATTTGGGGGGGGCTTTTGGAAGGTTTCGCCCGTTCGCTACTTTGGGGCTTTTTCAAAAAGCGACATGGGCCCCCCCAAAATCTTTCGTTAAAAAGGGCCAAATAGGGCTCCCTCCCTTAAAACGCCCTGGGGGGATGGGGGGGCCAAAAAAGCAGTTTACAACCCCCATGTAGGGGTTTTTTGCCGAACTTGGAAGAAATTGCTTAAAGTTTTAGGGTTTTTTTTTCCCGGATTCCTTGTATATATGAAAAATTTTAAAACAAAAAATTTCAGATTATTGAAAAATATTTTTTTTTTAATTTTTACAGCCTTATGCTAAAAAAAAAATTTTTTTAATCACCCGTTTTGGGGGGTATATACTCAATGCACCCCCGGGAAAAATTCATTAGGGGGGTAGTTTCCAATATGCGGTCTATTTTGGGGTGTTTTTTAAGTTTTGAGCACCCCTTGGGGTCCACAAACCTGAAAAAGGGCCCCCAATAAAATCATATTGAAATTTAACCCCAGAGTAAGTAGGGGCCCTCCTTTTTCTGGGGCTTATTGGGGGAGCCAAAATAATGGGACTAGGGCCACCCAAAGGGATCCTCTAAAAACGGCAGACCTGGGGGAAATTTTTATTAAGTTGCTTTTTCCTAGTCAAATTTTTCCGTAATTTCCCGTGAAAAATGGGGTAAAATTGAAAAACTGCAAAAAAAAAATGAAATTTTGAAATTTTTCCTCCCCCTTTGCTTTAAAATTTTTTGTGAAAATCTGAAGGGTTTCAAACTTCCAAATAGTGTTGTAAATCGTTAAGGGGCCCAGTTTTTCCCCAGGGGTGGGGTCATTTATGGGGGTATTAACATTACCCCTCAAAACCCGTCAGAATGGAGTGGCCCCCCAAAAAAAAAGTATATTGCCAAAATTTTTTTGAAAAAATTTAGAAATTAAAAAAAACCCCAAAAGTCGAAAAAAAAAACAAAAAAAAAAAAAAAAAAAAAAAAAAACATTTAAAAAAACCCCCAACCAAAAGTGGACATAAGGTAGATGCTAGTTTTAAAATATTTTTTGGGAATAATTTTTCCGTCTTGCACGCAGAAATTTTTGCAACTTTCAAAAACGCAAAAATTTTTTCCCAAATTTTTCAAATTTTAAAATTTTTAAATTTTTTTTTACAAACAAAAAAATTTAAAAAGGAAAAAAAATTTCTTACTAACTTTAAAACACAATGTGTCACGAGAAAACCAAAAATTTTTTTTTCTGAATCACAAAAAAGGTTTAAAAATGTCAAAAAGTTTTTCTCACATTTTTTTTTAAATTTACACGTCAGATTTCAAAAATTTGGGCTGGTTTTTCAGGAAATTTTTAAAAAAGGCTGGGTCCTTAAGGGGGGGGAAAAGCAGCAGCTGTTTCCCCCCTTTAAAGGGCTCATCTGACGGTTAAAAAAATTTAAAAGGGGAGCTTACACCTAGTACACCTTCAGTGAAAAGTAAAAGTTTGTGACATCTTCATGTACAGTAGATGTACAAAGCATTTCCCTTCAAAGCTCAGTGGTTTTAGTGGTAGATCTCTTTCCACCCAATTAATTTTGGAAAACTATCATTTGTCTTTCCCTGTTTTCTCTTTTGGGAAAAATCCTTTAAAAATGTTTAAAATTCCCACACTGATGCAATCACAGGAGATTTTCAAGTTATTTTACCTTCAACGCTCCCTCACAGGAAACCCTAAAAGGTTTTAATAATTAAAGTTTTTTCCCGAAAAACAGAGAGTGCACCCTTTGCAGGCAATGAAGTGGGAACAGCACTTTTTTTGGGCTTTTAAAAATCTGAGTTAAATTTGTGCCGGGGGGGCATACTCTAATTGGCTTTCAACTGGATCTCTGAACAAATGCTTTAAAAAACCGGTCTATTTTTTGGGGTAGCCCTTTTAGCACTTTTTTTACCAGGGGTTCCTTATAAAAAAATAAACTTCCCAACCAAGTTTTAAATAAAAATTAAAGGGGCTGAAAAAAAGCACCGCGGTTGTGAGAAAAAAAATGAGGGAAAAAATTTTGCCTTTTTTCCATAAACAAAAATTTGGAAACCCATTTCCCAAACTTAAAAACTGCTCTTCCCCCAAAAAACCCAAAATTTTAGTTCAGCCCAAAACTGAAAAAGGGTTAAAAGGCAAATTTTGGGCAAAAAAACCCATTTTTTAAAATGATTGGTTTTGGGGTTTTTGTGGAAAACAGCAGTTAAACCCCCAAAACTGAAAACTGCCTTTAAAAGGGGGTTTTTCCACAAATTGATTTCCCTTTTGCTAAAGGAGAGGAGATAAAGCATCCGGTCCCAGGGAGAGGGAAGGGGGTGTGCCGGGGGAGCGGGGAAATCAGGGAGTTTTTCTGAACGTTTACTCAAAAAATTTTACATTAAAACCCAGTAAATTCTCTAAAACAGCAGAAAAGCCTCAAACACTGCACTTTTCTCCCCCGGCCCTTGCAAGTCCTTCAATTTCCCCGGCATCAGAAAAGTGCAAACACGAAACCCCCACCAGATCAGCTCCTGTCAGGGGTCCTTTTCGTGTCTAATGTAAACTTTCGGGAAACAAAGGGGGGCCCTGACCCAATGCGTAGCCCCCGGAGGTTTCCCTTTTTTTAAAAAAACACATATTTTTTAAAAAAAGTGTTTTAAATACCCATTTGCAGGATCCAAGTCAAAAATTACACGGGGAAAACCCCCCTTTTAAAAGATTCAAAAACCAAGACAATTTGCGGTTTTGGCATTGGTTTTTTCAGACCCCAACATTTGTGTTCCCAGTGAGAGGGTTTTTTCAACTGAAAAAAAATTTGGAAGCGGGAAAAAATGCACAGGGTTTTTCTAATGTTTGTTTTTGGAAAAGGGATTTCCATTTTAAAAATTAGTTAAAATTTTAAAAAACCGCTAAGGGTGCTTTCACCGCATCGCGTTTTTGGTGCAAAAAAAGTACAACTTTAAATTACTGTCCCTTTCGGCAAAAAAAAACACATCTGAAAAACGCTTTTAAAATGTTTTTTAAAGCATCTTTTGTGCAAAAAGGCCCACAGAAATTAAATCTGTACATTTTAGCACAAAATGCATCCAAAAATGCACCAAAAAAAAGCACCCTAAGTGAAATCCTTCTCAAATTAATGAGTCAAATGTATGTTTTGCCACCTGTTAAATTTGTTTGGCGCCAAAAACCCAAAGGGGTGAATCAGCCTAACGGCCACAAAAATTCAAAAAAACCCCGGGGCCCCTCCCCTCAGCAATCCCCCTTTTAAACACAAAAAAAGAGGGGGAGGGAAATTCCCCTGCAAAAAATGAAAGCGGGTTAAGAAATCTGCCAAGCACCCCAAAGGGGGTTTTCCTTTTCTGAACGACAATCATGAATATTCACTGAAAGCAAGAATAGATTTTGAAATGCAAAAGAAAAATGGGGGCCAAAAATTTTCAAAAAAATTTCCCAAAAAATTTAAAAACTTTTTAAATTTAAAATAAAAAAACAAAATCCATTAGGAGACGGCAAAAAATGCAATAAAAATGTATACGAAATTTTGCCCCTTGGGCTGAAGAGAAAAACCTTTAAATGCCTGAAATGTGGAGTGCTTTTAAAAAAATTTACAAGTGTATATTAATTTTAATTTTAGCAACCCTTTTAATAGGAACGTTTTTCCATACCTGAACTCAAGTCATAAAATGTATCTGATAAAAACTAAATGGAAATTTTCTAAAAAGAAAGACAGTCGAGGCAGAAAAGGGGGGTGAAACCCACTGTTTCCTAAAGCGGAGATGACAACAAACTAAAAAAAAAAAAAACCCAAACAGCTATTAAAAGTTTTTAAAAAAACACTAAAGAAATAAAAAAAAGCGAACCTCATGTTTATTTATTGACTAAAAAAAAATCACTTTTACACTCAGCAAAACGACAATTTCCCCAGTGAAAAAAGAAAGCCCGAAATCGGGACCCTTGTTTTCCCAAAAACTGAATCTCCATTCCCCCAAAGGGGCCAAGCAGACTGTACTTGACTCCGGCAAGTTATCAGCATATAGCCAATTATTCAAAGTTTAAAAATTTGGCAAAACAATTTTAAATAAAGGGAAAACCAAAAGGGGAACACCAACCCCACTTAAAAAAAGGTGGCTTTTTTTGATTGACCGCACTGCCCTTCTCCACAGAAATGTCACTTTGACGTTTTTACCTACTGGAATCCCATAAATATACAGAACGCATTTTATTTTGCCTTTTCCCCTTTAAAGGGGAACCCCATTATTCTGCTTCAGTTGTCTTTTCCGTACCACACCAAAACCCTTTGAAATTTCTTTGGGATCCCCTTTCCCATACACAGATAAACGTGACGGGCCCAGAGAGTCAACAGAAAAAGATGTTTTACTGTTTGGTTTACTACCCTAGGAAAAATACAGGCAGCCCCCGGGGTTTTCAAGGGGGTTAGGGACTGTAGTTTTTTTTTTAAATTAAATTTTAAGTATGCAAGTCAGAATAAAAAAAATTTTTTAAAAAATTCCAGCAAAAAAAAAAGGTTTTTTTTTTGGGTTTTGGGGATATTCCCGGGGGAAGGGTTCTTACATTTTTTTTTGTGCCCTTTTGCCCCTGTTAAAAAGGGATTTCCCCTAATGTGCGCTTTTTGGCATGCGGGAACTTGTCTTTCCACAGCTACAAATCGCTGGGGAAAAAGGGGGTTTCTACAAGTCCACATCCCCTATAATTCTCATTTTGTAACAAGATTTACAATTTTCCCATAGGCAAACTTAAATTTTAAAATCATTTCTCTATCTAAAAAAAACAAAAAAGAAAAAAAACTTTTATTATGTGTAACTTTAAACCTCTATACACACAATTTAAAAACCCTGTTTTCAAACCCCCACCATTTAACCCTTTTTGCTTCAGAAAGAAGGAATACCCCTTTTTTCTATCATAAAGGGCCATTTACTACTCCAGAAAGGGGTTTCCCAATTTTTTTAAATAGTTTGTAAAGGGGTTAAAGATTTATACATAAAAAAAGTATTTTTTAGTGTTTTATAGATAGAAAAACTGATATTTTAAAGTTTTGCCTGTGGCAAAATATTTAAAATAAGTATCAAAAAGTCACTCGTTCTCTTGCGAAAATTCCCCCAATTTTTTTGGAGATTTTTGACAATTTTTTTAAATAGGGGCAGATGTAATTCAGAACGGAATAATTTTGGGGGACTGCCTGAAATTTTAGTTGGCGATAAAAAATTTCAACAAAAATGGTTTAA
>JAODAL010069051.1:0-16533 GCA_025379985.1 Phyllomedusa bahiana | reverse complement strand
AGTTGGGTCCTCACTTCCTTTCAAAGTTCTTTGGCAAATTAACCCTGTAACCTACCAGCTTTGTTTGCCCCCATCTCCGTGTATCCCGAACACTTTCGTTGTCTCCATCCTCAAGCCTTTGGTTTGATCCGTTCCCCAAGGAATCCTCCCCTTTCTCCAGTAGCGGACCTACGGAATTTTTGAAGGAAGGACATCCGGCCAGAAGACGATAAAGGGAAAATTTCCCCCTTTCTTTTTTGGTAGGGATTCAGGCTCAAAGAAAGGTCCTGGGAGCTGGAGGCTAATATTTTGAATCATGATCTTGTCTACAGGTTTCTTTTGCCTACAAAGAAGGGAACCCAAAGGGGGGGGACTGTTACGGGAGGCCACGCAGCCCGATTTGTGTCCCCTCTTCTGGCTCACTGCCACGGACGGGTTACACCACGGGCCATGTGTCGGGCTTCGGGTGCACTCGCTATGCCAGCAGGTACTTACCTAGCCGTGCTCCTGTCCTGCCGTCTTCCTCTGCCAGCCGGTGTGCATGCTCCCGCTCCCTAGGGCGCACGCACACTCGCTCTTGTAGGCTAATCGCCGGGGCCTACCCTAATATTCCCACTCTGCATCATTCTCTGCTGGATCTATGTCCCCCTCGAGCATTAGAAAAGCTCTCAAAAGGGGTTTCCCTTTCTTCTGGGGTTTTCCCCCCTTCGCTATTTTCCTGTCTACAAACCCTTTTTCCTGCCCTTATCTCCCTGCCTGTCCCCGACAGGGGTTTCTTTACGATTCGTACCTCGCTGCACCTCGATTTCCCCCCACAAGAAATTTGCACAGGCGTAGAAAGTTATCTGCCTTGCGCAGGCTCTTTTTGAAACTGGCCACTTAGACTCTGTTTCCCGGCGGGGCCCGTTACCACCGTTTGCAGTGGTCCAAGGATCCACTTTCCTGCCATTACACAAAGTATAAAGGGGAACTAGATTTGCTATTAGGGAAAAAAATTTCCATTGTTTCTCAACTCATACCAGTACAATAATAAAAAGTAATTTATGAAATTAATGTAATTTATAACATTAATTTATTTAAATATAATAAAAATGTTATCATATAAACTTAATGTAAAAATATATAATATCCCAATAATATAAAAATATCTCCAATAAATTGTATCTAAAATTAATAGAATTTAAAACTAATTTTAAATTAAATAACCCACTGATGTTGTTATTCAGATTTTTTTAATTTTTACGAAATTAAATTTGAAATTTATTTTTGCTGCTCTCACTCTTTATTCCACATACGGCAAGAGCTAGCACACCGCAGGCGTGGTCCACCTGTGGTCCACCAAGCAAGATCAGCACCAAAGTTTCTATTCACTGATATGATATTCTATATTTTTTCTTTTTTTTCCAGCCTATCAATGCCTTTATACATTTTAGGGCATTATAATGCATATGAAAAAAATAAAACTTTTATTTAATAAATCTAAAATATCAACCTTGCCCTATGTAATTACCAACATAACACTCTAAAGTGCAACACTCTAGACCCCATCAATCAGTGGGGTCATTGCCAGGGACATATTTTAGCATATTGCATGTATATATTGACCTTATCTGTCAGATATAGCGGAACCGCCCTTATCAGGGCGATGACCCCGCTGATTGATGGGGTCTAGAGTGTTGTACTTTAGAGTGTTATGTTTCTTAATTACATAGGGGCACTGGTTGATATTTTAGATATATTAAATAAAAGTTATATTTTAACAGGGAAATATTTTTTGCAGTGATACTATTGGTTTAAACTCTCTGTCTATATCATTTATGGTGATTTTCAGTGCATTACTAATGCACCAAAGTTCTGTAACAGGCGAGGTGCGTCGAACTTTAGATGCCATTTATAATCGCACAAAAAACACTTTCATACATTCAGGCACATTATACACTGAAAACAAGATGCGATAATTCTCTTCCTTCATACATGTCTCCCCAAGTATTCACCTCTATAGGGGATAAGTATAAAGGTATCACCATCTGCTGGCATGTATAGATTAAGGAACGTCCAGCCATGGCACGGTATGCGTGAAGAGAAACTGCCGCACAGAAGCGAATAGGATTGCTTGGGAGCTCTGGAGCGCCAGCGGTGAGGGACAGGTAAGTTTAACATTTCCTTGTTTTTTAACCATCCTGGCCCCAATTCAGATTCATTTTTTGCCAGATAAACCATTTAACAAAGAAAAGAAAGTTGTGCTTCTTGGAATGTGGTGATGAAAAGACGAAAAAAAAAATTGCCATGTCATGAAGGCCAAAACTAGCTGCAGCATTACAGAGTTATACTACTATTTAGCTAAAGCTACAAAATAACAGTGGGAAACAAACTGTTCTGAGCAGATCATAGCAGTTCACCTTCCATGACACTATTTCTGTCTGTTGTGATTTTAATGCTCTGAGTTTCCTTTTATTTTTAGTATAGGTCATTTAGCAATATCTTTGGCTCATAACTAAGAGTTTTTGAAAGTGCTGTGTTTGGAGTTAATAGAGGATGCTTCTTGGATGTTTTTCTTGGGGCATCACAGCCTTTGACATAAGAAAATTTCACCGTACAGTAATAATGGCTCAATTATATGAGTCACCAACACTGACTAACAGACTTTGTTCTCCTCTTTTAAGTTTAAAGGGGTTGTCTTGCTACAATGATTGGGTTTTAATTAAAAGATCTTTAAAAAACAAGCAGCTTTGCAATATATGTTCATTACAAATGTCCTACTGATTTTGAGTTATCCCTAGTAGTAGGAGTGCATCAGCTCCTGAAATCCCTATAGCAGCCGACCTGTTGATCTTTATCTCACTGGCTGTCAGTGCTGATGACTCATCTGTTCTAATACAGGTCGAGCACAGGCCTCTGACAGTATGCTTCTGTGGGAAGGGAGGGCTCTGGCTCTGTGTCTTGTGGATTAACCCTGTGTGTGCCTGCTTCCTCCTGTTCTCTACACAGATTGAGGAGATATAAATCAACACAGAAAAAACAAGAGGACTGAATACCCAAAATTATAAAAAATACAATTTTATTCATGACATTTCTAAAATATGTCCATCAATAATAATACAAGACAACAACTGGAACAACAGCTAATGTAGACAAATAGCAGGGAATTAGGTTCACAAGATAATTATAATCATCATACACAAAAGTATATAAATATAAAGGAATCAAGTATCCCATTCACAGATCTTGGAAAATAAGTCCATATTACAGCATCACAGACATTATATATCTAACATTTCAAAAATTGTTTTCATTACCCATAATAGTGTCTGCTGCACCGGTCTTTCCCTGCACCCCAACGCGCGTTTCGCCTCTGCTTCATCAGGGGGCGTGTCAGATTGAGGAGAGCAGAGGTGAGGCTGACAGCAGTGAAGTGTGTTACTATAATCATGATGTTTCTGTGGAGCACTGACTATACTAAAAGAACAGATCAGGGGGGCATGTGAACGGTTCATACCCCTCCCTTCTCTGCTGTATTAGTGACACATAATGATAATATTAACACCCTTCACAGCTGCCCTGTGTCTGTTCTGACAGGGTTTGTGTGTTGTTGCTGGAGATGTCGAGATTTGTATGCTATGCAGGGGGTATAGGAACACTTACATCCCCTCTGCCCTGTTATTAGCATACACAGCTTCACAGACCTCTCCCCACTCATAGATCAGCCCCCTCCTGTCTCCGTGGAGCTGACAGTGCAGCTGATCTAGCAGCCTGCAACAGACCTAGGCAGGCACACACAGGGTTAACTCTGGCAGCAAACCCCCTCGCCTTCACCCTGCTGTATAGAAGTTATGGAGGAGACCTTTCTGTGTGCTGAGGAGAGGGGGGAAGAGGGAGGAGAAGAGGCAGACAAGAAGCACGCCCCTAAATTCAAAAATCCTTTGCTGCCAGAAACATTGAAGTAGGCTGAAAGCTTGTAATGAGACAACTCCTTTAATTACTTGCAAAAGATGTCCTCTTGGCAGCCTTACAATCTCTTATGCAATATCATTGACGAAAATTTACCTTCACCTTGTATATACACACACATACATATGCATTCTGCTGACTGCTATTTTGATGCTAGGGTTAGTAAAAGAAACATAAAACATACCAGTTGGTCTATCATTACAGATACAAAACATCCAAAGACAATAGCAATAATTCACAGAAAGTCCATATGTAATTTGGTCTTCCAGTTAAAATCACTATGTCAATGAACTTTTTTAAAGGTTTATTTCCATCTTACATGTTAGAACATCTGTAGGATGTGCCTGATAGGTGTGGGTTCCATATCTAGTTGCCATATCTGTCAAGAAAAAGACATCCTATGGCCACCACTCACATCAACTAGCTGCATTCATCATTGAAATCAAAGGAAAGATGACCATACCTTTGCTTAACTTTATTCGTTGGAATTTATTTGAGTTATGTAACAGCTAAGCATAAGCTTTTGGCTCTTTACTGGAGTAATTTTTAGACCTTATGACATTTTCTATCCATAACTCCTGTCTTTTACACACAACTAAAATCCATATATATTATTTAAAATCTTACGGTGACATGTATGACCCTGATGCTGACTGGCTATTTCTGTGTTTGGTGCAGAATGCACCAAGTTTTGGCATATTTTCGTTCCTACATTTATAGAACAGAGCTGCAACAGTTTTTTTTTACTTAAAGTACGGCAAAAGACTGGTGCAGCCCCATTCATACATGTCGCCCTTACAGTCCTACCAATGTGGTGGGAAAATGAATGAATTTCAGCGCGTAAAGGCCAGTTCTGAAAGGCTTTAAAGCAGTGTAGAATACACCAGTATGTATGAACCTTGTCTTCTGCAGTTCATACATTACAGGCGCATCGTGGGTGTAATCTTGGCGCTGGTCTATCTGTGCCGCATAGTAAAAAAGTGGTAGATCCCAATTTGTGACAGCTAGGCCATGTTTTATTGATGTTAAGTTTATAAAAACTTTTTAAATAAATAATTTTTTCCCAAAATTTTATAATTGTTAAAATATTAATATATTAAATTTAATGTTTTATTAATAATATAAAAAAAAAACAATACAGCTTCACCATTTCCTGTTTTATAGTGTTTATCGTGTGATTACAAAACACATCACAAGCAGGCTGGAAAGAAAAAAAATCCATTAGAAAAGCATTTCATGAAAAAATGACAATGGGTTTCTATTCACTGACCTTGCTATTCAAAACGTCCTTTTCTTTATTTCTAGCCTGCTGGAATGTGTTTGGAAAATTTATTTAGCTTGTAATTATCCTAAATAATTTTTTAGTATTTTAGTGATATAAATTGAGAAATAATTGCTATTTTTTGCTCTCCTGGCAAATCTAGTTCCACTATGATTCTTTATCAATTCTTTATCAATTCCCATAGGCCCCTTCTCTTCAATATCTAATATGCATATTCATTGGGAATATAAACTTAAACTGTACAATTGACCACTGTCATTTATCTTCCATAAAGCACTTCCTATATATTAGAAATGCATATTCATTCAATGGGAGCTAGGCCCCATTAAATACATTTCCCTGCATTGTTAGTATTGTCCCCAAAAACTTATTTCATAAAACCACTTCTCTTTTACATGAATATTATTATTTTATAATACTGAGGTTTTAAAATGGCAGCCCCCCTCCTCTCACAGTTTGCCCTCACAAGTTCCCCATGAAGTTTCTCCTTCTCGGCTCGAGCTAGCCACTCAATCCATCACGTCACAATGGGAGCACGCAAAAACATGGGAGCATGCAAGAACTCCAGCACCTTCAAATGCCATTGCATCTAGCCGCACCCGCTTCACACCAGACCAGCGCCGCAAGCAGGAACAACAAATCTCTACACACATAAGTACATACACGAACAGTCCCCTGCAAAAGCACCACACATGCATCCCCAATCTGTCAAATAGAAAACGTGGCCCCACGTGATGAACATCTGTCATCACCACAGGACCCAGGGACAATGAGGAAAAACGTAGAGGCAAAAGGGGGAGAGGAGAGGGGAGGGGGGAAGGGGCGCGAGGGAGATGGAAGGGAGGGAAAAAAACAAACAAAAACAAAACAAAAAAACATATATGAACTCTGATGCTTCCATAGTCATATATTCAACTGTGCTATATCCACTTGACCGTACTTAATCACATATATCATGTTTCTTCAAAAATTAGTATATAGGGAATCAGCAAGATCAAATAAATGCTGAAAATGAAAAGCCTTCATTTAGGAAATTATGTTTCAATGTATTACGTCTGTGTATCCATCTTTCCTCTTCCTGCAACAACACTACATCCAAATCGCCCTTTCTTTCCCCTAGCTTTTTCACAAAATATGCCCCAAAATTTTAGCACCCAATGGGGGCCTGCAGCTCTATTGGAATGAATATGCCATATTACATATTTAGGAGAAGTGCTTTATGGGGAAAATAATATGACAGTGGTCTATTGTACAGTGGAGTTTATATTCCCAATGAATATGCATATTAGATATTGAAGAGAAGGGCCTATGGAATTGATAAAGATGGCAGTGTGCTGTGTAATGTGATAAACCCAGTCTGCTTAGTTCATTTTTAGGTGAGGCACGCAGTTGCAATTAATATGAGAGAAGTGAGACGGAAGCCCTCACAGTCAGGGCTGAGGTGTTTGTTGGTGCAGTGCATTGGGAGGGCAGTACGGTAAGATGGGGCACAAAACCTGTTATGGGATGGCGAATTTGACTGAAGGTTTTGGCTCATGGGGAGCATGGTGGCAGCTTTAGCAGGGCATGTTATGAGTGTGCGCGCGCGGAAGGGGAGTGGGTTTTTTGTGGGGTTCTCTGATGGCTAATTGGTGAGCACCGAAACGGGGTGTTTACCTAACATGATATAAAAGGAAGTGAGCTCAGACCACATGTGATCGGACCTCTAAGCCTTGATAAAGCCAGGTTAGCTGGCCCAAACATGTTGGCGAGGTCAGATATGACGTTTTAAATTGTGATCTCTCACCTCTGTCTACAAGTGTCACCTGCTGCAGACGGTGTCACAAGGGGGGGCCTTATTTGTTCTGTGTCTATGAGATTAGGGACGACTGCCCAAGTAGTTGGCTTGGGATCCCTTACTGAAGCTAGTACTTTGCTATGATATAAGGCTCTCCTGTTAAATAGGTGGGGTTCCACCAGACTTGATGATAGAAAGGGAGTTATTCCCTCTTTCAGAAGCAAAAAGAGTTAAATGATGAGTTTAGAGATCAGATTTTTAAATAGTGTGTATAGAGGTTAAGAGTTAGATATAATAAAAGTTACGTTTTAGTGTTTAACAGATAGAGAACTGATAGAGTTTAAGTTTGCCTATGGCAAAATAGTAAATATAATGTATGAAGGAAGGCGCTTCGAGGTGAATTATCATGTCTCGTTTTCAGTGTATAATGTGATTGAATGTATGAAAGTGGTTTTTGTGTGATTATAAATGGAATCTAAAGCTCATTGCACCTCGCCTGTGTGTTTTTCGCATTACGGAACTTTGTAAAAGCTACATATAGGCTGGAAATAAAAGAGAAGTCATTATGATAGCATGTCAGTGAATAGAAACTATGGTACTGATCTTGGTGGACGACAAGTCCCAGTAAGACCTGTGGTGTGCTTGTTCTTGCTGTATGTAGAGTAAAGGGTGAGAGCAGCAAAAATATAGTTCAAATTTAATGTCTTACTCAGGCATTACTCAGCCTTACTCTGGCCTATGGTGTCTACTCGTGTAACCCTTAAAAACATTTATCACGCAAGTGTTATACTTACCCTGGTAGGGCATGTGCATTGGATTTTTGACACCTGTATATATTTATCTATTCATGCTTAGTGGGCTGAAAGGGTGTATATGTTCATAACAGGTTTTTGTGGTTTGTCTTACCGGTAATCAAATATATATTAACTATGGATGTCTTTAAGTGCGTTTAGGAGTTTGGTTTTTGTATTCATGTATGTTATAGCATTATAGTATAGTATTTTTTTGGGTGTGCAATATTTTGTATGTCTCTTTTTCTTACATGCTTAAGGTTGTCTGTTTGACTTATAGGGAACCATGTATGAAAGGGTTTTTCACCCTTTTGTGGCATAAAGTGTGGCAAAAGTAAACGGGATGTGATTAGGGATGAGCGAATTGAATCTGGCAAAGTAGAATTTGTTTTGAACTTCTGGAAAAATTCGATTCTAAATGAAGCCAAATTTTTTTTCTAAAATGGCTGCGAGCACATGGCGTGACATGGGGAAAAGAACTATAGGAGAAAGAAAGGAACGCCCTCAATGCCATGACATGCAGCGAATCAGCAGCCAGCCAGCTTCTGTGATGTCCCAGTCCATATAGGCCAGCCATTTTACATTTTTCCACTTGCCACTGTGTCTCTCATGTACACGGATCTCTCTGCAGCAGCAGTAGATTGCACTCTGGAGTGAAATACCTTTCAACTACACAGTGTGTGTGTGTGTCATATACATATATGTTCCTGAACCAGCTCTTTTTTTTGGGATACCACTCATCATGCCAGCAGTCATTCACCGAGGCGATTGCCAAGATACAGCAGTATATATCCAACCATCCTACGGCGCGGAAGCTGAACATGCTCCTGTCCAAGTTGGCGATACTGCAGTCCCTCCCTTTTCAAGAGGTGGACTCTGCACCATTCAGGGAACTGATGGCTTGTGCTGAGTCGAGGTAGAGAGTCCCAAGCCATCATTTCTTTTCAAAAAAGGCAGTACCAGCCCTGTATAAGTATGTAGAGAAGGTGGGCCAGTCCTTGAGCCTGTCAGTGTCTTCCAAAGTGCACGGCAGTGCGGACGTGTGGAGCTGTAACTACGGTCAAGGACTGGGTGAACGTGCTTTCTGCCCAGCCACACCAGCAACTTGGAGAGTAGACGTGGCTTTCTCCTTCACGTTGTCAAACTGCTGATCCTGCGCCAATGTTTGCCTCCTCCTCCACCACCTCAGCCTCCACTGCAGCGACAAGTCTTAAAGCTCCTCCAGCATACCACATGTGCAGGGCATGGCAGTGTCATGCAGTTCTATACCTGGTTTACCTAGGTGAATGAAATCACACAGAGGAGAAACTGCTCCGCGTCATGAAAGACATAATCGATTCCTGGCTTTCTTCGCGACAACTAAAAATCAGATGTGTTTAATCTGGTTGTCAAATGGTTCCTCAAGGCTTCCACCCATCTGCAAGACATTCTAAAAATGGCCAGGAAACTTTGCATGTACTTAAGCCATTCCTACACTGCCAAGCACACCCTCCTTGAGCTGCAGCACCAGAACGGCCTCCCCCAACATAGGCTGATATGTGATGTTTCCACCCATTGGAAATTCAGCCTCCATATGTTGGACCGACTCTATGAACAGAGAAAAGTTCATTTGATTAATGATTAATGATTCATTAATGATTTTTTGATGATCCAAGCGGACAGGAATACTCACCTGTGTAATTTTGATGTCAGCCAAGGGCAGCTCGTGCGTGACACCTGCCGTTTGCTCAGGCCCATTGAGGAGGCCATGTTATTTGTCAGTCGGCAGGACTACGGGATGAACTATGACATTCCACTGTTTCATGTCCTGGAACAGGTACTGCAAAATCTGTCTGATCAGGGGACTGGAGACATGGCAGCTACATCTCACGGCCACATGAGTCCAGTGGAGGCTCAACTGGAGGAGGAGGAGGATATTGGAGCACAAGCAATGTCTGGCGAAATGAGTGTTTTTTTTATCCAGATGACAGGAGAAGAGGAGCAGGAACAGCCGGAGGAGGTAGAGGGATATGAGGAAGAGTGATATAAGGGAGATGAGGAAGATGAGGCAGATGACCCAGACACACAGTGGCAGTATACAGTGGAGATGGAGGCAGGGAGTCCCTCAGAGTCACTTGCACAGATGGCCCACTGCATGCTGATTTGCCTGGGTAGTGATAGCCAAATAGTCACCATCCGGCAGAGGGATGACTTCTGGCTCTCCACCCTCTTGGACCCTCACTACCGGTCCAAAATGGGGGCCTTTTTTTACCTGCTGAGAGGGAGGACAAGCTCAAATACTATAGAGACATCCTATGTAGTCAGCTCACCACTGACTATCTGCGCCATCGTCTATCATCTCGCAGGTCTGACCGGGGGGTTCCTTAGCGCTCACGTGCCACTACCACGGCTGCTGTGGGGTGGTGGGTAGGAGCAGTACCAGCTCTATCATCAGCACTCTGAGTCTGGAGTTGTTGATGAGAAGCTTTCTTCGCCCACCTAGCGAGGAACAGCACTCTGCAACCTTACATTGAAGGTCCGCTGGACTACTGGGCAACCAAATTGTATACGTGTCCACAATTTGCCAAGTTTGCACTGGAGAAGCTGTTCTGCCCAGCCAGTAGTGTGGCATCAGAGCAGGTGTTCAGTGTGGGGGCCATAGTTACCCCAAGGAGAACTCGCTTGTCCACCCGAAATGTGGAGAGATTCACCATTGTCAGGATGAATCAGGCGTGGATCGGCCAGCATTTTCACACACTAATGCCTGATGGATGCATCAGATTATATCAGCCACGCCGCCTCACCCAAACTTTGACAAATGAGTCTGGATTTTTCTGGCTACCACCCACCATCTTTACCAGGGACTGGTATTGCCACCCACCTCCCCACTCTTCACTGGGCTATTATGTATCCTCTGATGCTGCTGCCACTTCACCACTCTAGTCTCCTCAGGTTGCTGTTGCTGCTGTCACCTCCAGGCTATGTCACCATGTCACTCTTTGGCTTGATGCTGCTGCCACCTCCTCATTGTGTCACCTAGCTGCCACCACTTCAAAATTATGTCATTGTGCCATTCTCCTGCCTGATGCTGCTGCTGTTGCTGCCGCCACTTTCACACCATGTAATTGTGCCAATCTGTAGCCTACTCATGCTGCTGCCACCTCCACAATCTGTCATTGTGCCACTCTGTGACCTACTCATGCTGCTGTCACCTCCACAATCTGTCATTGTGCCACTGTGTGGCCTACCCATGCTGCTGCCACCTCCACAATCTACCATTGTGCCACTGTGTGGCCTTCTCATGCTGCTGCCATCTCCAAAATCTGTCATTGGGCCACTCTGTTGTCTACTCATGCTGTTGCCACCTCCACACTATGTCATTGTGCCACTCTGTGGCCTACTCATGCTGCTGCCAACTGACCTCTCTCTCACTCGACCATCCTGTTTCCTAATGCTGGTTCCACCCTGCACCACTCTATGACATTGCCACTATGTTTGGTTTTCGCCTTCTTTTAATCTGTCAGAAGGAATGAAAAAGACAAACACACTGATTGTGTCTTCAGAGAAGCCATAAGGCCAGTATAACATGGTCCTTTGTTTACATCAGGATTGTCTGATGATTAGGTAGCCAAAAGCAGGAGTGTATACAAAACACAGAAGACATGCAGATATTCTATTTACTTGTCATCTCTGTTTTGGATCAACTCCTGTTTCTTTTTGGCTTTAGCAATATTGATGGATTATTGACTGATTGAAAGCAGACACTGACGGAACAAAGGAAGGGCAAAATGATCAGTGACATCGACACAAACATTACTGCCAACACCCTCTCCACTCTTTCGAGGGGCCTCTACATGTGTCAGCATTTAACAGAACAGGTTCTGTCATAATCTGTGGAATCATCTGATGATGGTATAAAAGGAGTGCGCTCTTTGACTCTATAGTGGGATCTTGGTTCTCAGCTCAGTTCTTTCTAGCTGGCACTGACATTACCCTGTCAGGTTGCGTTCCCACTTCAGTTACTTGGTCAGTTTTGACCCCGTAACTGCCCAGATAAGTGAATTGTGAAGCAATTCTAAGAGCGTCGCCTGTCATACTAAATCACAGCATTGTTTCTATAACAAAACACCCCCCCTATGCATCTTTCTTCATGGCACAATGTTCTACAACACCATACAGTCTCTCTGTATCCAGGAAATAGCTGTTTTTTAATGTGATTCATCGGGAATAAGTTTGGAATGAAACTAAATTTTGGGAAAAATTTGGCGAATCAGCTGAATCGAATTTTTGAGAAATTCGCTCATCTGTAGTTGTGATGTATAATGTGCCAAACAAATGTGTTAGGAGCATTGTTTGCAAGACTCAAAACTTTTTAATGTGCCTAACATGTGGGGGCGTTCTCTGGGTGTGTTGCACCACACTCGTAATATAAGACACATATATGAATGCAGGTCAGCAAAACTAGGCACATTATTGCTAGAACAGGCAAAACTATTTTAATGTGGTCTGCCAGAGCCTAAAGGGTCAAAGTGGGGCTAGATTTGCCATTAGTGCAAAAAATGTCCATTATTTCTCAACTTACACCAGTGCAATAATGAAAAGTAATTTATGATAATTATCAAACTATATAAAATGTAATTATTTAATTTTAATAAACAATGATATATAAAATTAATATAAAAATGATAATATACCAAAAATATAAAAATATCTCCTTTAAAATGTATTTAAAATGAATAGAATCTAAAACTAATTTTACATTAAATAGCCCACTGATGTTGTTCAAAATTTTTTAATTTTACTAGATTAAATTTGAAATGTATTTTTGCTGCTCTCACCCTTTATTCTATATACAACAAGAGCCAGCACACCACAGGTCTTGCTGGGACCTGTGATCCACCAAGCAAGATCGGTACCATAGTTTCTATTCAATGACATGCTATTCTATTGACTTTCCTTTGATTTTATTTTATTTTCTATCTACAGCCTTTATACATGTTTGCCACATTACTAATGAGACAAAGTTCTGTAGTGTGGCAAACATACAGGTGAGGCGCATTGAATTTTAGATAGAAAGATCACTTTCATACATTTAGGCACATTATACACTAAAAATGAGATGCGATAATTCACTTGGAAGCGCCTTCTTTCATACATGTCTCCCATAGTTGGCACCCCTTATTTTTTTTTGGTGCCCTCTACTACTTTACATTCATGGAGACGGTAAGGAGAGCACTATGCATCAGCCAGGTCAAGTACCCTTGCAGGTTGTCTAACACACTGATGTAAACATTTACGGATGGTCTGACATGACATTTGATTGCCTCTCACCTCCCTTAAATGTGCCTGGAGTTGTGTGGCATTCATCATTGTTTACCATAAAGTGGTCATCGGTGTTTGATGTAACCAAAGGACGTTCACTTCTTTGCCTTTCTGTGTTGTCTTCCAGTCTCTCTGGATCTCTATTGCAACCTGATGATGACATGCTGACAATTTAAGCCAGTGGAGTCAAACTCACTTTTACCAAGGGCCACATCAGCACTATAGTTGACCTTCAAGGACCACTGCAGCGCCTTAGAAGGTGGTTAAGGTGCCAGAGTAAGACTGTTAGAGGTGTTACACTGCCTTAGCAGAGCGCTGTGGAGGTGTCTACTGGAGCTCTGAATCCAAAAAGTGCCTGCTCCTTGTGCTGGTGCTGCCACCTCAGTCAACCCTGGCTGCATCCTCCTGGAAAAGTGGAAAGCTGGTCTTTCTGCACCCGGGCCTTGTCCATCTCTGCTCTCTGTGCCTAAGCTCTGGAGGGCCACATAAAATGACATGACGGGTTGGATTTGGCCCATGGGCCTTGAGTTTGACACATGTGCTCTAAGCTTAATGGCCACTTTCGTCTGAGAGCGTCCTGCTTGAAGCTTTGCAATGGCGAGGTACTGTTGATCAACTCTAAGGTGTAGTCTTGTTCCCATTATGTCAAAATGTGAACAGCGTCATGAGGACGACTTTTTTACTTTTTTTTTTTTAAGTCCCATGAAGGGATAACTTTTTTACTTTTTTTTTTACACTCAGTATTAGCATATTCATATATGCTAATACATTATAATCTGTGTCAGTTTGACACAAGCAGCAGTCAGGGCAGCACACAGTCTACTCTAAGTCCCCAGGGCTTACTGTGCAGCCATTCCCGAAGCTCTATCGGGTCACTGGGAGTCCTGATCACCCGACAGAGCCCTTTGATTATGCTGGGGTCACGAGCCATGGCAATCATAGGGTTAAGCACTGGGGAGCGGAGGTTTCCCCCGCTGAAATGGCCGATGTCAAAAGTCGGCGGGCGGTCGTTAAGGGGTTACAAAAATTTTCAACCAAAAGCCAAATATACCATAGCATTCTTGAGTAGTGTAGTTACATTAATACAGAAACATTTTCATAGATTTTCAAATGACTTTCACATGTAGAACAGATTTTTATAGATGCCAGTTTTAATTTCAGCTGCCATACCATGCAACCAGGGCTGTTTTAATCATAGGGCGAAAGGTGCAGCTGCACTAGGCCTCGCTCTTACCTGACAGCTGTGATGACTTCTAGTTAATGGAATCCTCTCCTCTCTCACGATCACTTGAATGACCTGTGTCAGCTATTGGTCAGTAGCTGCTGACAATTACCAGATGGGTGGGAGTCTTCCAGCAAATGTTGGTCCTTCTTAGGAAGAGAAATTAAAGTCCGGGTGCGTGAACATGTCCGGGATATTGTACCGACCTGGGATTGCGCTGATGCCTCTACACTTAAAACCTTTCCCAGGCACTTTTTAAAGTGCCATGGATGTGATCTTCATTTAAGGTTTGCGGGATTGATTTTATGCATCTTGGTATTAGAAGGGGAAATGCGAAACGTTTACTTGAACAGAGGGAATGCAAGTGGATCATGTCCCTTGGTACCATGGTCCCTGAAGGGCTCAATGAGAAATTGAGCTTTGCATGCTTCCTGTAGTTTTTGACATTGCCTCCAGTTTTACATAGTTACATAGTTAGTATGGTTGAAAAAAGACACATGTCCATCAAGTTCAACCAAGGGTGGGGAATATGTGGGTGAAGGGAGGAGATAAGATTTAAACCCAGCCTAACCAGGTTAATGCCAAAACCACAAGGCAAAAACCAATCTGTCAGTGACCTATCTCTGACCCCAGAGCCTCCACCCGCAGGATCAGAATTTTACATACTACATAAAAAATTAATATTCTTTAGTTCCAGGTAGGTATCTAAGCCTTTATTGAAACTCTCTGCAGTTCCTGCTGTGACCAGCACATCAGGTAGGTTATTCCACAGATTCACAGTTCTAACAATGAAGAACTCCATTCTCCTCTGGAGATTGAATCCTTTTTCTCTAGTCAAAGGGAATGTCCCCTTGTCTTTTGAGGGGGCTTCACTTGAAATAATTTTTCCCCATATTTTTTGTAGGGACCATTTATATATTTATATAAAATAATCATGTCCCCCCGAAGCCGTCTTTTCTCAAGACTAAATAAATTAAATTCTACTAACCTCTCCATTCCCCTTATAAGTTTGGTTGCTCTTCATTGTACTCTCTTTAGCTCCATTACATCTCTTATATAAACTGGGGCTCAGAACTGAACAGCATATTCTAAGTGAGCTCGCACAAATGCTTTGAACAGCGGTAGATTTACATCCTTGTCCCGCGAGTCCATGCCTCTTTTAATACACGCCTATATCTTACTTGCCTTAGAGACAGCTGATTGACATTGTATGCTGTTCTGTAGTCTATGATCTACAAGAACGCCCAGATCTTTCTCAACAAGCGATTCTCCAAGTTTTTCTCCCCCTAGGACATATGATGTCTGTAGTTAATTCTACCCAGATACATTTATCCACATTGAACCCCATTTGCCAAGTTGACTTGGTGTCATCTGCAAAAACCGTGCAAACCGTGCTATTGATCCCTTCCACTATATTGTTAATAAATACATTAAATAAAAGAGGATTCAATACTGAGCACTGCAGCACACCACTCACAACCGGGGACCACTCAGAGTAGGAGTCATTTGCCACCACTCTCTGAGTACGATCCAACAGTGAGGTTTTTAATCCAATTACACACTGTTATCTCTAACCCAATGGATTCTAATTTAAAGGGGTTTTGCCACCATGTAATGTTGACGTGGGAACCTTCAAAATGGGTATTTAATCACTTTTCTAAATATATGTGATTAAATAAAAGTGAACACTCTGAGAGCTACAGCATTTCTCAACCCCCCGTGGTTACCCCCAAGCTTCCCCTAGTCACGACCCAGGAGCTGAAGGCCGCGCTTGCTGAATCACTTCTTATCTGATGACAGGCAGAATGAATGTTCTTTTAAGGCACCGGGTAGCAATATGTTTTCTTTTGTATACAGAATAACTAGCTGTAGTGTTATTATATCCCTGCTTTATCTGATGAAGAGGCTTTCAATCTGCTGTTTAGAATAGGTGTTCTCTTTTGTATACAGAATTCACAAGTTATAGTTTGATTATATTGAGTGAACATGTCACAGGATCCCTTATGCAGCTCTGTGTCTGGCTGTGTGTCTGTCTGTGTGCGTCTCTGTCTCTTGCTGCGTGATTACATTAGCTGCTTAGCAGATAAGGTTTCTCCTGACAGTGCCGTCTGAGGCTCTGTGTCTTGCTGTATTGAATCCCCTGTTGTACTGTTTATTAGGTCACTTAAGTTCTGAGACGCTCCCTTTGGAGTCCTCACTGCCGCCTCCCCTCGCCCTCTCTCCACTGCAGCTT
>JAODAL010069050.1:0-16534 GCA_025379985.1 Phyllomedusa bahiana | reverse complement strand
AATTTTTTAAAGCAAACCCCAAAATGGTTCCTTAAATCCTTTTTTAAGTTTAAAATTGTCTGTCACACCCTGCAAAGGGGTATGCTAAAACCCATTCTTAACGTCCTGAAGGGAGACATCCCTTACAGAGGGGGTTTCCTTTTGCGCTTATTTACGCCGGTCTGAGCGCACCTACACCTTGCGCACTCCGGAGGACTTACCATCATTTGTGCGGGACTTACAACTTCCTGATGTCTCGCTGCCGGACTGGCCCTCCTTGTCCCTGCCAATGGGGGGGTGTGGGGGAGGTCGGGATGGCTCTCTTCCCTCCTCGTCTCGGATGCTCAGGGCCTTCCTCCAGAGGGCCCCGCTCTAAAGGCGCCCGCTCACATCAAGTGTAGAGACTCAATAATTAGTTTCTCCTGTTGTTATCGTCTAGGCTCAGTTGGCTAGATGTGCAAATAGCGGGTTCCTTTCTTGGGTCACCCCTGCCCCTCTACTGGTTCTTCTCCAGCACATTAATCTGTTGCCTGATTATGGTACAGGGTTTTACCCCCCTTTATTGCCCTGGTTATAACAGTTTTGGATTCTCCTTCATATGCTTCGATCATTAATGCTTGGGAGCGCTCTTTTTGGCATGCCTGCCTTATGCACCCCCCAAATAGGGTTTGGACTGCCTTCTGGCCACATGTGGGCCACCTGGCTTTCCTGGTTTTTAGGAATGTCTGTAGTTATTCTATGCGGGAGTTTTTTGGTTATCCTGTGTTTTTCTATTTTGCCCCCCCCCTCCTGCCTTCTCTTTTTTGCCCTGTCCTTTCCCTTCCTCACTCACCCCCCGCCGGATGTTGGAGACACACATCATATGTATATCTCTCAAGCTAAATGGGGGACCTTAAGCTAGTATCCTTCAACGCCAAGGGCCTCAACATGCCTAGGAAACGTTCTCAAATCTTGTATCACTTTCACCGACAAAAAGCTCAAATTGTGTGCCTCCAGGAGACGACATTTCAAAACGAACCATGCCCCCTTAATCAAGGATAGATATTTCCCTCAGTGGCATTTTGCTAACTGCCCCTACTCCAAGACTAGAGGGGTGGCCATAGCCATCCATAAATCCCTGGCCCACCGGGTTATAGACTGCATCTCTGATGTAGAGGCCAGATATCTCATTTTAATCCTTAATATTAATGGGCATGACTTCACGATTGTCAATGTATATGCTCCGAATCAGGGACAGGTTACTTTCTTACTGAAGGTCCTAGACGAGTTACACTCCCGTGCTAGGGGCACCGTCATGTTTTGTGGGGACTTTAACCTTACCTCGATCCAACTCTTGATAATTCGTCTGGGCGGTCCTCCATAGCATACTCAGCTATCAAAAAAATCAAGAAAGCCCTTCTTCAATTTCAGCTGGTAGACGGATGGCGGCTTCAGCATCCGTCCGACAGGGATTACATGTTTTTTCTCACTGCCCCATAATACATATAGCAGGATCGATTGATATTCTCCTTCAGCATAGGGCCCTTCAGTGGCTACAGTCCTTCCTCATAGGGTAACGTGTTATGGATCGTTACCAGGTTCTTCTCCGCACAAGCTAGACCCTGGAGACTCAATGAATCGCCCCCCTGCTGCTGGACTCGGTTTTGTTTTTGGCGAGCTCAAGCTGACAGTTGAGCATTTTAGGTCGGGACCATGCTGATGATCCCACCTCACCTCTTCTCAAATGGGAGGCACTGAAAATGTGTCACTTCGTGGCACTCTAGTCAGCATGGTATCGGCTTAAAAAAAAATTGCCCGCTCGATTAAACGCCGCGGATCGCTGCGCTGCTGCAGTAAGGTAACCCATCGCTTGAGCTCTTGCACAAACAAGGCCCTCTCTGCAAAAGTGCTTGCAAGGAATTTTGCTGTTGTGCTCGGCTGGAGTCCGTTTAATGTTGAGGCCTTCCTGGGGGCAGACACCTGCAGCAGGGATCGTAGTAGGTTCTACAATATGTAACAAGAGCGGTCGACTCTGGCGAGAGCCATAGGGAATAGTACAGCACTATCCCTGGTTGACCAGTATTAAAAATTAGCGCAAGGTAATTTGGTGCCCTCCACACCGGATCGGGGTGAATTCCAGTCATTCTATTCTAAGCTATAGTAAAACCTTCACAGTCGGACAGAACCCAGTCTCTTTCCTCAGGTCGGGAGGGCCCTCCTCCCCATTTCCAGCTCAACGGTCTTGAAAGGTCATCCAGAAGCTGGAGGGTCTTGTCTCGATGGAGGCGGTTGAGTCACCATTGGGTACCTCCCTAGCGGAAAAGCCCTGTCCTGATGGCTTACTGCAAATTCTTTCAGATTATGCTCCCCTCTCTTTTCCCCCCGGTTCTTCTGGATGCCTTAACACTGTCTCAACGACTTCGCCTTGTGGTTCCCATGAGAGGCCTCCTAGTCCCATATTGGGTAGTCTTGCAAACCAGGCAATGATCACAGGTTTGCAGCAGCTAAGACCGATATCTCTACTCAAAACGTAGACCCCTAAAATACTACGCCAAGCTCTTAGCAAAACGCCAAGCTCCTTGCCCACCCTGATCCACCCCGATCAGATGATTCACTCCGGGTTCGTGAGGCCAGAGATAATACCCTGAAAACACTGTGGACATCATTCAATATGCTAAACTCACATGGGTAACCATTGATGATCCTGTCCCTTGACCGCTGAAAAAAGCGTTCGATAGATCTCTTGGACTCACTGACCTATACCCTCAAACATATGGGAACTCGCCCTATTTTTACTCACCTAAAGTACTGGCAACTTTAATCAAGAACCTTCTGCAAAAATTTTAAGATCAACGTTGCCGACTATCAGACCCCCTGGAAATACGCATTGGCACCAGGCAAGGGGTTGCCCCTTATCGCCTTTTACTATACATTCGATCATCGGGAGACACCAACTGGGCCGCGGTGCGATCCAACCCTAGACATCAAGGGTATAACGATTGGAGGGCAGGAGTTTAAATGCTCGGTTGACCTTCGCAGACGATCTGTTAATTTATTTGACGGCACCGTTTATATCTCCCCCTCCTTTGATGTCCGAGCCTGGATAAATTAGCCGCTGGTCCAACTACAAAATTAATTATTCAAAATACTGAAGCCCTGAACATCTCCCTTGATTCAACACCACGCCCTCCATAAATCTAACTTCTCCTTTACAATCTCCTGGCCTGGGGGGGGGGGGGGATCTCATATCCTGGGACTAAAATTCCCAGGATCTAGCGCAACTTTATGAGTGTAAATTTTCTCCCTTTCTAGCCAATTTTCACGCACTAGGGGCTGGGTAGAGGGTGACTTTTTCGGGTTAGGTAGAGCTACATTATTAAAATGTCCATTCCTCCCGAAACTGCTGTACCTGCATCAGACGGTGGCCGATCTCCCTGCCCTCCTCTTTTTGGATGAGGCTCCATCGAAGTTTCTCCGATTCCTTGGCGAAGCCGCCGCCCTAACCTCAGAAGGGATATAATGTCCAGGCCGAAAGACGGAGGGGGAGTGGGCTTACCTAGACTGCAGGGTGTACTACCTAAGCCACAGCGTATGCCAGGTAAATGGATTTGATTCATAGCCCCCAGATAAACCTGGGTATATATGCACAGACCAGTCTCTCCCAGGCTATACTCACTCCCTCCCGTGGGGCACAGAACCTTTCCAGTCACGAGACCCCAAACTTCTGTACCTCATCGCAGCCATACGTTTAATCCATTATACTGCGAGATCTAGGTTCCCGGTACCTCTATTAGATTTAATGGGTCTCCCCTGTTTCCTATATTTCGGAACAACCATTATTCCCTCCAGTCACTTCAAGGGAGGTCCTTCCTGGGAGTTCTAAGTCTCACCCGCTTCCTCTGGCAAATACAGGTACAGGACAGGGGGGCCTTGAAACCCCATTCGTATTTGACCCAGGACCATCCCCCTTCTTCCTAGTGGTACAACTTTAGAATACCTGCAGCTTCGCACTATCTTTGCCTCTGTCATCGCGAAAGAGGGTCTCTTTTTCGAGCACTCTCACCGATTTGAGAGACTATGTGGTAGCTCCGACGCTCCTAGGATTTAATCTCCTTGATCTATCATTGGCTGAACCCTCCTCTTTGTCAGGATCTCCCCACTACAGTAAAGCAATGGGATAAAGAGCTCCGGAGAACTTTCATACTGTTGAACAATGGAGAAGTGCTTTCTTTTATCTCACTCACAAAGCCAGTGATAGCCTGCAAAGCGCGGAAACAAGCTTTAAGAGTACTTTCTCTCAGGTGGTACAGCAGTGCCAACTCTCTTCATAAGTGGTTATCCCCAATGGTCTAAACCAGACACTGTTGGAGGTGCAATCAGGAGGCGGTGTCCATGCCCCATATAGTGGTGGTTGCCAGGCCTACGCCCTTTTGGAAAAGGGTCCTTCATGCTATCTCGGATTGTTGACGAGGTTTCCATCCCGGACCGCCCAGAAGCGGTCCTTTTTATTTTATGTACCCTTTTTCACACAGCAATCCTCCTATAAAAAATCTTTGATAAGACATCTCCTACAGGCTGCACAGACGGTAATTCCCCCATCGCTGGCGTCATCCTGTTCTCGTCCATCAACGCTGAATTGGTGAGGAGGTATCCTCTACATATTTGTATGGAGGAGATGATCGCCCACTCCCACGAGAGGTGATTAAGTACTGCACACTTGGAGGTCCGTGGAAACAGTAACAGTTCCTCCAGGAATTTCGGGCCCTTTTGGGCGATGATGGAAGTTTTTCCTCGAGTCTCCCTCCTCCTACAGGGGCTACCGACGTATTGAATAGGGCCCTTTGGCGATTGAAGCTTTCATTGGGAGGGTTCCTCCGATTTGTAGCTTTTCCCATGATGTTTGTGTCTCTCCGGGGTTCGTTGTGAGGATTCCCTCTTCCCTTCCTTCTTCTTCCTTTCTATTCTTTTCCCCCCCTGTTAAACTTATTGGAAGTACAGGACCCAATATGTAATCAATGTCTATACCTCATTTGTCCACTGTTGAGTGGGGAGTCTGGTTGGCTCCCGCTCTCGGTAGTGTCGCGTGAAAACGTTTGTATGATTGACCTGTCGTATTGTCGTAGTGTTGAAGGCCTACCTGATGATTTGATTAATTACTCACTGGACTCTCGTACTTATTTAGTAATTGCCTTTGTTCATCTTGGCGATGTCATGTTTTTATATGTTTATGTATAAATAATTGTTCCAATAAAAACCTATTATAAGCAAAAAATACTCCGTGAGATTGTCATTACCTTTATGGTAAATAATTTCCTTTAAAGTACACATCACCCCCTTCCTCTAAAATTTTAGCCAAATTACATTATCCAAGTCTAAGTATGTTGATGTTTATTGTAGAATATTTATTTTTATTTTTCCAAAGCTATTTATTAATCATGGTGTAGAAAAGAAACCAGATTTTTGTTTTTAATTTTTGTTTTTTGATGGTTCATTACTATTCCTCACAACCTTTGAGTTAATAAATAATCACTTAGTTTTTTTATCCTTTATTTTCCAAGTGCTGCTATTTATTGTGTATCATTTATAACCCCTATTTTTTTAATCTGTTTGTTGAGTTTTAATTTTTTCTTTTTCGAAGATCATCATCCCATTGTGCTTGCCCTTTCTCGCCCGTAAGAATTCACCCAGGGGGATGGCATTGAGTGTGTGTTTTGTGAAGGCCGCTTTCATACTGCCCTCAAAATTGCATTCCCACTGGGGGGTTTTCTTTAAAAGGGGTGTTTCCGGGAGATTTTTAATTCCCCCCCTTACAAACCCCCCTTTGGAATTTTTTCTTTTTCCCCGTGCGTTTCCCTCCCCCCTTTTTAAATTCATTTTTCCATCCCGGGTTGGCTTTTTTTGTTCCCCCCAAAAAATCGGGTTCAATTTTTCCCCCCATCCTATCTTTCCTGGGTTTTCCTTTTTGGCCTTTTTTCCCCACCCTTAGGGTTTGGTGGGGGGGGTTTTCCCCCCGGGGTTTCCGGGGTTTTTGTTCCCTTTTTTTGGGTTTTTGGGAAAAACCCCTCCTTTGGAAAAATTTTTTAAACCCCTTGAGGGGTTTTTAAATTATTAAGGTTTTGTCTGGCCCGTTTGAGGGTTTTTTAAAGAAACCTTTTTCCCTTTTTCCCTTGTTTGGTCGTTTTTTTTCCTGTCCCTTTTCTTTGTTTGCTTTTTTTTTGGGGGTTTTTGTCTTAAACGGCTGTGAAACCCCCCGTGCTTGTTTTTCTTGTTTTTTTGTTTTCTCATTTCTTAATCCGGGGTTCCTTTTTTGGATCTTGGGGTCCTAAAGGGTTTTTTTTGGTTCCTTTTTTTCCTTTCTTTTTTTTTCCTCTTGCCCCTGTTTACCCTTTTTTTGTTTTTTTTTTTTGGTATTTTGGTTTTTTTTTTTTTTCCGGGGGTTTTTGTTTTTAAAATTTCAATTAAATTTTTTAACAAAAAACCTTAAAATCCCCCCAACCCCCTTTTTTTAAAACCATATTTTTTTTGTTCTTTTATTGCTTTTTTTTTTTTTAAATTTTTTTAAAATTTTTTTTTTTTTTTAAAAACAAATTATTCTTTTTTTTTTTTTAACCCCCCCTTTTTTTTTTTGGGGGGCTTCCCTACCGATTATTTTCAAAAAATTTTAAAATTTATTTAAAATTTTAAAATTTAAATTTTTTTTTTTTTTTTTTTCCTTTCCATTTTTAGGAATGGGGGAAAATGTTTTAACCTTTTACTTTTTTCATTTTCCTTTTTGGGTTTTTTTTTGGGGGGGGGGGGGGTTTTGGGGGGTTTTTTTTCTTCCAAAATTTTTTTTATTGGCTTTTTTTTTAAAACCCCCCAAAATCTTTTTTCAAATTTTTTTTTAAAATTTCCCTATTGGGGGGTGAAACCAGGGTTTAAAAAATTTCCAATTTTAAATAAAATTAACCAAAAATAAAAAAATTTTTTTTGGGGGGGGGGGTTTTTCCCTTAAACCCTTATTTTAAAATTTTGAAAAATTTTTTGAAGGGGATACCCATGGGGCTACTTTTTCCCCCATCCATCCGAACCTCTATATGGCGGGTGGAAAACAACAGGCAATTTTTGACATTGGTAACCCTTTTGGTAACGTATACCTGGTATGGGGCGCTCCCCATCGATGCCCTCTTGTTTGTTTGGGTCACGATTGGCGCCATACCGGGGTTTTTTATGGAATATTTAATTCAATGCTTTGAACTTGAGTTTTCACGCTTTACGGGACAAAAAAAAAATTCCTTTTTTTGGATTCCTTAAGAGGGAACCACACTCTCCAAAAAACTACCTCTTTATATCGTAAACCCCCCAGTGGAATGCAATTTTTTGGGGAAAAACACCTTTCCAAACACCACTCAAGCCACCCCCTGGTGAATTCATACGGCAGAAGGGCATCCCAAATGATGATAAATTTTCGAAAAAAAAAAAAAACACACAACAATTAAAAAAGGGTTTAATGAAAAAACAAATAAATAACACTTTGGAAAATACGGGAAAAAAAACAAGGGAAATTATTTTATTAACGGGGGTTTGTGGGGAAAAGTAATGAACCATCAAAAAAAAAAAATAAAAACAAAAATCTGGTCTTTTCACACCTATTAATACTGCTTTGAAAAAAAAAAAAATTTCTACAAAAACATAAACAACTTAGACGGGAAAATGTATTGGCAAAAATTTTAGAGAAGGGGGTCAATGTGTACCTAAAGAAATATTACATGGGTAATGAAATCCACCGGGGTTTTTTTTAAAACCCAAAAGAATAAAAAAAATTTTTGGTTTTTTCGCAAAAAGGCTTTTTTTCCATGCGGGGGACCAAGCAATATGTCAAATATCACACAAAACAAAACCTTAAAGAATACTAAAAGGACATCAAAAAAATAAAAAAACAGAAATTTATTAATTGGACTCGGACCACATCGTCTAGGAAATTAAATTTTCAACATGTGAAAATTATATATGGGAAAATGCAGCATTTAAAAAAAAAAAAACTAGAAAGCGGAGCATCTTAACAACACAACAAAGGCACATACCTATTCAGGGTGAGAAGTTTTTTCACAGAAGAACTGCTGGTGATGAAGCAGTCTATCCTTTTTTTGGCATAGAAAGAATAAAAAGCCCAAAAGAGTGGAGACGGGCAACGAAAGGTCAATTGTAGAACCCTTCTGGTTTCTGGAGCTGCAAACCAAAAACCACGGGTTAAATCCCCGAACACCTGCAATATCCACTAACCCCTGAACATCTATCAACCCCTTTTAAAACCTCCTTTTTAACAGTAAAAAATAGATGTATAAGATCAAGAGTGTTAAAGCAAAGAAATTTAAAAAATTTTTTTGAAGTTTTTTTTTTTATCAAACATTTTATACTCATTAAGTTTGAAAGGAAATGAGATCGTTTTTTTATGACGTCATTTTTCCCTTTTTAACTGTTCATTTGAGTGTTACCTGCTCCGTAACAAGGGATGGAAAAGCTCCTAACCGTTGGCTTGCACCCCGTCTTTTTTACATACCCTCTCACCGACTATATTTAAAAAAGAATTCTCCTTGTTTACCCCCCAGACTGGACATCGCTTTTTTCTCTCTTTCGATGATTCACGTCCTGCAACTGAGGACAATTTTTAAAACCGCCGAAGTTAGGAAAGGCAATCAGGACTGACCAGGTGCACTTTCTGCAATCAAGGTGAGCTACCTAGTTTTTATTTTTACAAACGCCGCGTTTTGAAAACTCGGAAAAAGGGACAATCTTCCACCCGGTTTCGGGGCGCAAGGTGTGCATTTCAAAGGTTGAGGGGGACGGATGAATCCGCAAACTGCAGAAAGAACCATCCACCAAAGCTACTGAAAAGACGCTAAAATACTGGCTGGATTCTTAAGACAGAATACAATTTTACACTTGTTGTGTGGCAGTATCCTTATTGTGCATTGGCCATTCTTGTTCCTTATTTAGTGCCAATATTTGAAAAGGCTCTTCAAATGATGACTATGATGATCTGTTTATTACTCTCAGATATATGCTATCCTATATTAAATTACCATAATTGTCAACTATTTATCATATGTCATATATGTCACTGTTACTTTTTGAATTATTAATGAAAACAAATGTTTTAAAAAATAACTGGATTCTGAGACACTTATGGTATGACAATGAGATATACTTCCTTAATAGTATGGGAACCTGGATATATGTCACGGATCACGCCGCGGCCCGTGCCTTGGACCGCGGTCGTGTCTGAGCCCCTGTTTCTGGGTCCGCTGTGGCTCCCTGTGCGGGGCTTACAGCGGCTGTGTTTTTGTACTCTGTGCCAGCTCTTGAGTCCCCTGCTGCTCAGCACTACTCACCTGGCCGCGATCCCGCACGTATCCATCCTATGAGGCTTCGTCGGTGTGTGGGCGCGCGCGCGTCAGCCTTCTGATATTTAAAGAGACGGCCTTCCTATGTCGAGCCCTGTGACCTATGTATTCATAAGAAACTTCCTCCCTGTACTCTGGGTCAGTTCGTTGGTGTTCTTCCCTAGAGCTAGACCTCTGTTGCTGAAGCTCCTGCTGTGTTAACCCCCTGGTTTCCAGTGTTCCTGAGTTTCTGCATTTAACCCTGTGCTGTCCAGCGCACCCGTGCTCCCTGCTGTTTCCTGACGTACTGTCCTCTAGTTACTCCCTGCTGACTCCTGCTGCTGTAATAACTCTGTTACCTGTCTGCTATCCAGTCCTGCACTTTGGCTACCCACCGTGAGTTTTACCAACTGCGCACACGGTGGACCCAGAGGATCCGCCATACCCGGACGTTTCTAGCCACTCCAGTTAGAGAACGTGACAATATATTTTAACCAATCACCTTTTTATTAATGTATGCAATTCAAATAAATATTACAATTGTTAAAAATACTCGCGGTAAACGTTAGCAGAAATCCGTAATGCTTCATATGTTACTAGTCCACAGTTTATCACTGGAAAGCTAAGCCCACATGGATAGCTGTAGCTAGCCGCAGAGCAGACAGGAGCCCGCACACCTGTGCGTGACGTTTCGAAGTGTGGAGCCTACTTGGGCCTGCTTGAGAAAGTAGGCTCTGCCCTTTGAAACATTGCACACAGGTGTGGGGGCTGCTGTCTGCTCTGCAGCTAACTGCAGCTATCCATGTGGACTTAGATTTCCAGCTATAATATGTGGACGGTCAACCTATGATGTGTTACGGATCTCTACTAATGTTTACCGCAAGTGCTTTTAACAATTGTCTGCTATATTTGAATTGCATGTGTTAATAAAAAGATTATTATTTAAAATATATCCAGGTCCCCTAACTGTTAAGGAAGTGTGTGGCTCTGGGAACTGATAAAGAGCTCCCTATGGTGGACCTGACCATGCTTTGCTTCTAAATGCATAATAAAGTGTGCCAACTAATTTCTATGACAATAGAATATGCCATAAAAGTCTGATCCAAGATGCAGAGGAGAAAAGTCACGACCCAGCGCTCGTGGAGACAACAGTCCAGCAGGAATGCGGAAAGATGGTTTTTAATAAACAGGTTCTTTTTATTTTTAAAAGTGCAAATAAATGCAAAACCCTCGCAAAATTAAAAACACAGTTTAAGATTTTAAGCGTTTCACACCGTATACCGGCGCTTCTTCAGAAGTCATGATCATGACTTCTGAAGAAGCGCCGGAATACGGTGTAAAATGCGTAAAGTCTTTAATTGTGTTTTTAATGTGTTTTTAATTTTGCGAAGGTTACACTCCTTTGCATTTTAAAAATAAAAGACACTGTTTTATTATACACCATCTTTCCGCTTTCCTACTGGACTGTTGTCTCCATGAGCGCTGGGTCGTCCCTTTTCTCCTCTGCATCTTGGATTTTCATCCACCGTTGCCGACGTGACACTTTGGATTCGGGACCTGCGGCTGCCGTGATACAGGCTCGGAAAGAGAGCCTTGTAAGTGATTACAAGAGTTGTGCCTCTACATTATTAGCACAACGACAGAAGGTGAGCACACCTTTTTTATTTTTTCCACACTACACCTGTGGTTACATACTTCACTATTGTCCCCTCTGCTTTTTTCTTTTGTATCCCTATAAAAGTCTGATCTGTGCGGGTCCCAAAGGTGGGACCCGCACCTATCTTGAGAACAGAACCCCCGAAAGTCTCAGTGCAGAACAGAGAGGAGGTCGCACTTGTTTACCACTCTGTGCATTTCAGTGGGAGCTCCAAGAAAAGCTCAGAGGTGGGACCTGCACCTATGAGTCGTTTATGGAATGTTCTTTTACTATACCAAAAAAAGTCTGAGAAGTAAAACCCTGTTAATGGGTTCAGCAATTTTTTTCCAGTTCTTCAATGATCAGCTGCAGAAAAAATGTAGCCTTGTGAAAAGAGATTGAATGTATAGCACTGGGCATTTAACCCCTTAACGACCACCCACTGTCTTTTGATGGCTTGTGGTTGTGTACTTTGTCAACAGCAACGCCAAAAGACGTCAGTGCCTTCAGAGGGGGTTTGCAGCTCCCAACGTTGCAGCTTTGCTACGAAGAGAGCTGTAGTTAATCTGCACATAAGCCCTTACAAGATGAGAGCCGGCTATACTGCATAATGCAATGTTACAGTATGGGAATAAGGCACACAGTGATGTCACAGAAAAGGGATATTGCACAAAGTGATGTTACCGAACAGAGATACTGCACACAGTGATAAAGACATTGATGTCACAGATATAATCAGGGCCGTTCCTAGGGGAGGGCGGGGCGAGTGGTCGCCCGGGGCACCGAGGCTCCGCTCACCCGAGGGGGGCGCCGCAACCCCCCGCCTCGCCCACCCGGAGGATCGCCTCCTGACTCTGCGCGGCTGTTTTACAACAGTCGCGCAGAGCCAGCAGCTGCAGGGAGGAGGCGGGACGGATCGTTCCCGTCCTGCCTTCTCCCCTGTATCAGTGTCGCAGGGGGTGCACGGCTTTCACCGCACCCCATGTGACGCTCGATCTTCTCGGCTGGCAGCTCTGCTGCCGAGGAGATCCCTGGAAGCTGCGTGATAGGGTAAGCAGCGTGATGACGTCACGCTGCTTACACCGCTCAGCAGCTCCCACCGCTCAGCAGCTCTGGACCGGGACGTGGGGACCCAGGTGAGTACTTTTTTGTTATTTTATAATTGGTTACAGGGGGAGGGCATCTACTGGCTACAGGGGGCATCATTGGCTACAGGTGGGCATCACTGGCTACAAGGGGGCATCACTGGCTACAGGGGGCATCACTGGCTACAGAAGGCAGTACAGCTACAGCGGGGCATCACTGGCTACAGGGGGCATGTAACTGGCTACAGGGGCATCACTGGCTACAAGGGGGGATCACTAGAGCTACAGGGTAGCAGACTGGCTACATGGGGTCAATCAATTGGCTTTACAGTAAGGGGGGTATCACTGCTACCGGGGGGCATCACGGCTACAGAAGGCAGTACGGGCTACAGCGGGGCACACTGGCTACAGGGGGGCAGTACGGCACGGGGGCATCACGGGCTACAGGGGGCATCCGGGCTACAAGGGGCATGTACGGGCTACAGGGGGAAAGTACGGGCTACGGGGGGCATCTACTGGCTACAGGGGGGCATGTACTGCCTACAGGGGGCATCACTGGCTACATAGGGCATCTACTGGCTAGGGGGGGATTCGGGCTACAGGGGGGGGCCATCCCGGGCTACGGGGGGCATCACTGGCTACGGGGGGGGCATCAATGGCTACAGGGGGCACAACGGCTAGAGGGGCTACTACCTCAAAGGTGGCACTATTGGCTCAGGGGCAATTACATGGCTACCATTGGGGGTGCTATAGAGGGAGAGTTTATATAAGATGGGAATGGCACAAAAGCACTGTAAAATTGAGGATTTTAAATAATTGTTTTGTAAATTTTACAGGAAGATGGGAGTAGTCATCATGGCGTCTGGGACAGATGGAAAAGAAGAAGAAGAGAAAGAGAACAACTCTTCAGAGACGTCACCTGTGAGTCACTAGATATAACTTTACTGTAATCATTTATATGTCTGCAGAGCACCACTGTATGGTCGCTGTATGGTGGTAATATTGGTTGTAGTATAATGGTTTATACTCAGTAATGGTCAGTTTGTATTATTCGGTCCCTATACGGTGGTGATATGTGGTCATGGTGTGGTTTATTATTCGGTCACTGTGTGTTGGTGATATGTGGTCATAGTGGTCTTGGGATTCTGGTTTTGTGTAGCGGTGTTATTTGGTAACTGTATGGCTATTATTTAGTAGTTTTATATGTAGCACATGGTGGTAAAGCTTTTTGTATATTTTGGCTTTGGTTTATGGTGATGCAATGTGGTGGGGCGAAATTTCTTCACCTCGCCCTGAGTGAAATTTAGCCTAGGAACTGCCCTGGATATAATAAACACAGAAAATTTACAGCACAAGGAAAAAAGAATAATGTAACAACTAGGAGACAATGCAAATACTGATATCATTGGAAAAGGATAATAGACACCATTATATATGCTCATAAACTACTGGGATAATACAGATACTGATGTGAAAGCATAGACACTGCACATATTTATGTATAATTAGGCCCCATTCACATGATACTTTCCATTCATAGTATCCATTGGGATACGCTTTTTACAGTATCTCCACAGCATGGCCATGGCAGGCAAACGCAGTCTGAATTAGACAACATTTCCCTATTTCCTGACCATATATGCTTTCTGCATCAGACACAAAAACATGGTTCATCACACCTTTGTGTCTGATACTTGTAGGGATTTTCTCTCTACAAAGATTAGCTTTCAACATAATGGGACAGTTAAATGAAGACTTTTTCTAAATACATAGGTCAATAGAATTTACTTAAGTCATGAGATAAGAGCGTTTTTACAGTGAAGGAAATAATTATTTGATCCCTTGCTGATTGCGTAAGTTTTCCCACTGACAGACATGAACAGTCTATAATTTTAAAGGAAGGTTAATTTTAACATTGAGAGATAGAATATCAAAAATAAAATCCAGAAAATCACATTGTATAAATTATATACATTTATCTGCATTTTGCAGTGAGAAATTAGTATTTGATCCCTCTGGCAAACAAGACAATACTTGGTGGCAAAACTCTTGTTGGCCAGCACAGCAGTAAGACGTTTTTTGTAGTTGATGATGAGGTTTGCGCACATGTTAGGAGGAATTTTGGTCCACTCCTCTTTGCAGATCATCTCTAAATCATTAAGATTTTGAGGCTGTCGCTTGGCAACTCAGAGCTTCAACTCCCTCCATAAGTTTTCTATGGGATTAAGGTCTGGAGACTGGCTAGGCCACTCCATGACCTTAATGTGCTTCTTTTTGAGCCACTCCTTTGTTGCCTTGGTTGTATGTTTTAGGTCATTGTCTTGCTGGAAGATGCAGCCATGACCCATTTTTAATGTCCTGGCGGAGGTAAGGAGGTTGTCACTCAGGATTTTATGGTGCATGGCTCCATCCATTCTCCCATTTATGCGGTGAAGTAGTCCTGTGCACTTAGCAGAGAAACACCCCCAAAACATAATGATTCCACCTCCATGCTTGACAGTAGGGACAGTGTTCTATGGGTCATAGGCAGCATTTCTCTTCCTCCAAACATGGGGAGTTGAGTTAATACCAATGAGGTAAATTTTTGTATCATCTGACAACAGCACCTTCTCCCAATCACTCACAGAATCATCAAGGTGTTCACTGGAAAACTTCAGGCGAGCCTGCACATGTGCCTTCTTGAGCAGGGGAACCTTACAGGCTCTGCAGGATTTTAAACCATGGTTTTCTTGGTGACTGTGGTCCCAGCTGCCTTGAGATCATTAACAAGTTCCCACTGTGTAGTTTTAGGCTGATCTCTCTCCTTTCTCATGATCAAGGATACCCCACAAGGTGAGATTTTGCATGGTGTTCCAGATCGATGTTGACTGACACACATTTTGTATTTTTCCACTTTCTTACTATTGCACCAACATTTGTCTCCTTCTCACCCAGCGTCTTACTTATGGTTCTGTAGCCCATTCCTTTGTGCAGGTCTATGATCTTGTCCCTGACATCCTTAGAAATCTCTTTGGTCTTGCCGATGTTGTAGAGGTTATATTCTGACTGACTGAGTCTGTGGACAGGAGTCTTTTATAAAGGTGACTATTTAAGACAGCTGTCTTTAATGCAGGTAAGAGTTGATTAGGAGCATCTAAGTGGTCTGTAGAAGCCAGAACTCTTAATGGTTGGTAGAGGATCAAATGCTTATTTCTCCCAACAAAATGCAAACAAATTATACAATGTGATTTTCTGGATTTTATTTTGGATATTCTATCTCTCAATGTTAAAATGAACCCTTACAATTATAGACTTTTCATGTCTGTCAGTGGGCAAACTTACACAATCAGCAAGAGATCAAATAATTATTTCCTTCACTGTATGTGCTCTAGAGTGCACATAGGTTTCTATGGTTATCTGCATACCAGATGGACGTCTATTATCTTATTATTATCTATTATCTTACTAAAAAGCATGGTTTTATCTGTAATCTTGTTAGAGATAACAATCTCCTGCACTGTCAGAGTAACAGCTCACTAGAAGCAGAATATATTAGTCACTGCTGTAGAACCACCCACAGCCTGAGGAGACAGAGTAAGTAAAAAAACTGCTAAAACTCAGTTAAACACCATGGTGAGAAAACCCCTTTAAAGCATATACAGTGGAAAATAGAGCAAATGTAGTCCAACTGGGACGATGTGTGCCCTGTAGATGTCTATGGCCCAGTTACAGCCTCACTTTGGCATCTATTTGGATAAATTTTTCATGCCATCCTAATGGATAACCAAATGGGGAACAGGAACGTGATTTGAGATTTGAATGGAGCCCTCAAATAGTTCAATGCACACAGTGTAGTCCATTTGAAAGAATATTAAGCATAGTGATGTCACAGAACAGAGATAATGCTTACAGCAGTTTCCGCTTGAGCTTCTCAGCTCCTTTCCCATAATGCCTTGTGATATGCAAATGCTTTGTGGAGTGTAATAGGCAATTTCGAATCTCCACACATGTATATGGTGCTCTCCCCAAGGAGAGGTATTCCCCTTTCTGAGCCACTCATTGCCTCCCACCCCCAGCCAGTATCGCTCTGCTCTGCACTGATGAGGGGCAAAACCCCCGAAACAGCTGCTGTATGCAGATGGGTGATACTGGCTCGGCTAATATCCCTTTTGCTTTCTAAAGACTAGGTGAGTCAAAAGCAAATTGAGGATTTGTTACATCCAACAGAGGGCGCTTGAGCTTCTCAGCTCCTTTCCCATAATGCCTTGTGATATGCAGATGCTTTGTGGAGTGCATAAGGTAATTTCGAATCTCCACACACCTATGTGGTGCTCTCTCCGAGGAGATGTATTCCCCTTTCTGAGCAGTTTCCAACAACAGACATAAGAGAGACTTTGATGTCACAGTGCAAATATAATAAATACAGAGATGCTGTAGCCCAGGGGAGAAAAACATGTAAGAACTAAGAGACAATGAAAATCTATTAATTAAGGGGTACAAAAACATTAATTCAA